>BQNB010079332.1:9259-27636 GCA_026074375.1 Tanacetum coccineum | reverse complement strand
CATGGCATCTTACCTCAATGTTGCTTTAGCCTTTAACTATTGTTATACACCATATTGATATAAAAACTCATGTGTGAAAATGTGATGCCTTGGTTTATGTTGCTTGTTTAAAGGTAACATGCGTTGTTTAATTCAAAAAGAAATTTCCATTTTCTCGATGTGTTTATCAACACGTTACTCAGATTTCATGTATGATTTTGATTTTCTTTTGCTGCAGAAAGTGAAGAAGTTCTCACTGGCGGAAGAGAAGCAAACAAAAATTGAGGATGCGGGTAAAAAATAAGGCTGACCTTTTATCGTGCACTACACATTAGTATCACAATGAGAAATTTGCTACCATGTCGCTGTTGCAGCTAATTTATTATCTTATAATGATTTAAGCATTTATTCAACTTGTAGATCCACATTTAACTTGAAGTTGACGAATGAGAATTTGGATTGTAGTATATGTGGCTCACGTGTGTTGTCATTCTATTGCAAGCGGTTATAATAAATTGACAATTAGCCACACAACCACATTATATGATTTATGTTGCAGCATCACTCATGATGCATTATAGATATACAATGAAAATCAGATTACTAAGAATCAGGTAGGGGTGACAAAGTATATATGATATTAGCCATATTTTTTTCAAGGTCCGGGTTGGCGGGTTCGGGTTGTCAGGTTGGCGGGTCATGAGTGATGCTGCAACATAAGTCAAAGTCATTTTTCCCAAAACTTAGGTCACTGCACAACAATTCTTTTAGGATTGCTTATAAAACAGTTTAAAAACATCAGTACTGTTTAAGAGGGTGACAAAGTATATATGATATTAGCCATATTTTTTTCTTGTATAAACATGATCAACCCCAATATTTATCTAGAGGTAGAAAGAACAACCCATCAAGCTCACATCATGTTGTTGCTTAGAAAGAATCAAAGATATATGCCCAAATCAGTTCAATTTGGGTTTTTGGTTGAGGCATAAAGGTGCAACTCGATTTGGAATTCTCAATCTTTGTCTCAACTCTCGACTACTTGGTAACTTAGATCTGGACTTTCAACTCGAATTGTGGGATAATTCACTTCTTGTATCCTAATTAATTGATAAGTAATTTGATATTTACTTAATACTTATACTCTTCAACGTTAACTTTAGAGTGCCTCTTTTATGTTAAGTTGTCATTTTTTTGTTTAGTCAACTGAATCTATCAAGCAAAGCCATAAAGGCACAAAACGTTTCATTTTCTATAATCCCGCTGTTGTAGTATTGTCACAAGTTTAGTCTCAAAAAAATGCAGGGCAGAAATACCTGTTTAATCTTCTCAGAAGCACGCGCAGTCGAATAGCCGGAGAACCTAATATCCTCCAAGTTATAATGCAAGTGTCCCAATCTTCGTTATTATACAGCGTTCTCCAATCACTCTTGACAAAGTATTCAAGTGTGTAACTACCACGACTCAACTTAAACTTTTCATCGATATTCTGCTTGATATCCACAAGTTTTGATGAGCTAGGGAGATACAACAAGGTCCGATGATCTCCATATTCTGCTTTTATAACTACTTTACCATTACCTAAAAACGTCACACTGTTGCCGCTGACAGAATGATTTGAACTTTCTGTGTTATCTTCCTGATTCTCGCATGAGTCATTTAACTTTCTCTTGCCAGTAACATTGCTTTTGTGTCTTAATGGGATTGGATTCGTCTTGCATTTCACCTCCAAAGAAGATAATTTGTTTCCTTCGCATGTTTTGAATAGTCCGATGCCACTTCCAGCAGGATTATCAACATCTATAACACGCAACTCATCACCAAGTTTTGCACCAGATGCAAACTTGAAACTTGGTAAGCACCTCTTCAGTGTTAATAATATCGACTCCAATACGATTAGATAGTAGTGAGTTTGGGGCCATAAGAACTCAAACGCATAATCAACATCTCCGCTCCTCAAGCATATCACAAAACTACTGTATTCAATATTGGCGAAAGAGAGTAATGCCAATATCCCATTATCACTACTCAGCTCTTTAATATTTCTGCAGAAATGTGGTTCACAAGTTTCAAGTGTCTTCCCAGTAAGTCCCACCCCGGTTTTTAAAGGAAACGTATCACAAGTATCAGAATATTCCTTAACCGAAGAGACTAGATCAACATCCGAATCATCAAAATAACCAACCACTTTGATCGCAAACTTCCTTTTTGTTTGGGTTCCATCCAAAGAAGATGAAGATTGCATTGGATTCTCATTATCATAAGGGATCCAAACTTGAGCCAGAGTTAAGTCATGTGATTCATAAACGATCTCCAATGCCTCTTCAATTTCACCAGTGGGACACCTGCTGCCGCGTATACTCTGTAACAAACATAAGATTGAAGTATTTACATACACCAATTTCTGGTATTAGGACAAAGAACTAAAGAAAGATCACAAATATCCGCTAGTGTAAAATGCTTTTCACATGATATCAACTATTTTCTATGTCACAAATTTGAAACCGCATTCTAGTCCCAGTAACTTCAATAACAAGAAAATTACTGTTCAGAAACCATTACCTTGTTTGGTCGACATTCTTGTATATGACACGTACTCAAACCGACAGTCTGCAAAGACAAATAAACACACTAAATATGATGTCATTAGACCCTAGTTGAATTATGGATTGTGTAAAGGGTTTCAGCAAAAAATGTGAATATAGAGGTCTAGTTCATTAAGACAATCCTAAGTAAAATTCGACAAGAAAGATTTAGGCATTCACATGGAACACAATTTTGAAACCTGATACACTGAAGTAACGATGTCAAAGCGATGGCTACTTAAATAAGTAGAGAAAAAAGATGTACCTCTAGTGCACGTTTCAACTCACCGAAAACCTGAAGAACACCAGCCTGCTTCATAGAACACTCAACAACACCAACACAAGAGCTGCTTTGATCAGATGGATGATAAAAAACAGGAAGCATTAAAAAACAAGTCAATTCACATTCCAAAGCACAGCACATCAATGGATCCATCCCCTCGTCAACCCCCCTCAAATTTATAACTACCTCTGGCAAACGGTTCACAAATGCATATGCAGGTGCACCACCACTTATGATCATAGGATCATCGTCATCATGTTCAACTTCAACCTCATTATTATTATTAGCATCATTCACATCCTTGTTAATACAATAATGATATTTCATACAAGATGACCTATATTTGTGGATACCACGAGAGTCAACATGCTCGAGTGCAAAAGGTTGATCAAAAGTTGAAAGTATCCATCTTCCATAAGTCGTTTTCACTGGTGCCCAAAACTGAATTAACCCATTTAAGCTAGACGAATAAAGATTACAAAATGAAGATTTGATCTTCTCGCGAATCTCCCGATCATGGGCAGGTACATCATCATCTGTGCATTATATACGGTTAATTGATTAACAATTCAAAGGAACATCGAAAATGAAATTATTGTTAACTCACCAGAAGATGAATTGCTTTGAGGTCGTTCAATCTGGCTCCAAAAAACGTGTATATGAGGAAAAAATTTAGTAGCAGTGCAATGAAGTTGGGTCCAAAAGGTTGCAAGGAACTTGGAGACTGCATTGTTATTTCTGGCATCAGCCATGCTTGCATTTTCTCGCCAATACTGAACAATTGAATAATCTTTAAATCGTCTATCAATAGCTGATCTTAGAGGTATTTGAGATGATCTGTTTTTTTCGAAGATATTAAAAAATCCAAGTCCAGTTCCTGTGGAATTCTCGACATCTAGAACACGTAACTCATCACCAAGTTGTCCACCAGAAGCCAACTTGAAATTCGGCAAACAAGCTTCTAGTGTTAATAGTATTGACTCCAACAGAAGAATATGTTTACGACTTGTGGGCCATAAAAATTCAAAAGCAAATACAACATTGTTAGTGGTCATCAAGGATACTGCAAGACAACTCCATTCAATATTGAGTGACGCCAATCGCCAATAATCATGCAGTCTCAATTCACGAATATTACTGCAGAAAAATGGTTCATAAGTTTCAAGTGCCTTCCCAACAATCCCCTCCCCGATTCTCAAAGGAAACATATCACAAGAATTATAGTATTCCTTAATCGAAGACATGTAATCACCATCATCATCATCATAATAACCGATCAATTTGAGCACATTTATTTGTTTACTTCTTTGAGTCTCCGATTCATGATAATGATTACTCTGAGTCTCATAAGGAATCCAAAGTTGACCAAAAGGTAAGTCATGGGAAGCACAAACGATACGTAATGCGTTTTTCATTTCATCAACGGCACAAGTGAGGCCAGGTACAGTCTGTTTCATGCAGAATACTGTTATTATTACTATAGTGAATGATGAAATATGAGTGTTAAGAATGATTCAAAATGTTGTATTACATCGTATACGTGACATTCTTGAAACGTGCTGAGACCAACTATCTGCAAACAAAATATACATATCACAAACTTAAAAATTAACGACTTGCATCATCTTTCAGATGGGACAAACGTAAGAAATTAAAATTCAATACCTGTAGAGCAGTTTTTAATGCAACGAAAAGTTGAACAAGACTAGAAGATCCCTTGATAAAACACTCAACAACACCAACACACGAAGAAAACAAAGAGTTTTTAGTTTGAGGAGAATAATCAAAAACAGGAAACACCAAACAATTCCCAGACCAAGCAGGACGGACCGCTGCAAAATGGTTAAGGAAAGCAGTCCTCACTGAACCATTACATATGATCATAGGATCATTGTCATAATCATCATCATCATTAAGAATACTATAATGATAATTTACCGATAACGACCTACATTCATGGAATCTACAAGAATCAAGAGAATCATCAGCAACAAAATAAGGTTGATCAAATGTTGAAAGTAGTAGCCTTTTATAATTATTATTATGTAAAACTGGTGCCCAAAATTGAATTAAACCACCATTCACATTTAAATAAGACCAATATACATCACTGAATGCAGCCTTTATCTTCTCATTAATCACCAATTTATCTGTGTGCAAATTTTAATAAAATAAAACATCATTAAGCAGCAGCAATGATTGTTATTATAATAAATTTTGGTAGAAGAAAAAAATAGTACCAGATAAAGGTGATGAATTAAGGGTTTGAATGTCCCAGCGAGTCATAATTTATTCAGTAAAGGGGTTTTTGTTTTACGTCCTATTTCTGGGAGCACTTGATGACTTGATTCAATTAAAGAGGGTGTTCTACGTTTGCTTATCAAATTGCGTTGTCTATAAACATTGACGAAGCCAGGATTTTTGATATATGAGTGGGCCAGATACTAACATAGCGATTTATCATGAGTGTCATCACTTTTGCGAATGATACAACCTAATTCTCATCTCAAAACTGGACTAAAAATGTAAAATATTAAATGTTACAACGGCTTTACATGCATATGATAAAAATGTATAAAGTGTGAGCATAAACAAATCTTTTAGAGTAACATACTTTCAAGCTTAAATTAATGAGAAATTATAAGAGTATTATATAATCACAATGTTAAATTTCTTCGTATATTTTTTTGCCACCGTTTTAAAATAAAAGTGTATAAGCTAATTGTTCTACATGGGATGGGCCATATCAAGTTTTATTGGACCAATTGTTCTAACCTTCTAGGTAATATTGAAATACACAATTACACATCAGCAAGTAAAATAACTGGGTGGGCCTTGGCCAACCCTACATTAAACGTAGCTCCGTCCATGTCTATAAACCAATTTTTGAAAATCAACACAAGCAAATTACTTAAATACCGTTTAATATTATTGAAAGAGTAAATTACACGTTTCGTCCTTGTGGTTTGCGTTAAGAGCACCCTTTCGTCCTTTGTTTGGTCTCATACAGTCAAACGTTATTCGTCGTGTATCCTTGAGTGTAATGGTCTTAATCAAGGTTATAAATAGCGTGAAGCGTTGCGTCATAGCGTTTTTAAGGCGTGACTCAAGGCGGCAAAAAATATTTATAGAGTGGTCAATATTAGTTAGCTACTAGGCTTAAAATTAAGTTATGGAGTTACTAAGCCCGAATCTCATACAACCAAATCATAAATACTTGTAAATAAGCTCAAGTCCATGAAATCTCTTAAAAGCTTAAAAAAAAAGGCGCGCTATAGCGCGCTTTATCACGCCTTATCACGCTTTATTGCACGCCATGCCTAGAGACGACGCCTTGGCCTGTTTCGTAACGTGGAGGCCACGCCTCGCGCTATAGCGCCGCTATGGGACCGCTATATCGCGCCTTTTAGAACCCGGTCTTAATTAAAACTCATTAACAATTTCTCATTTGAGGATATAATAGTTATTTTCATCTTTCTTTTTTCCTTTAGTTGGGATCATCAACGTTTTTTTGTGTATTTTCAGATTCTTGGCCTCGCACGGCTCGTTCAATCGCTCGTTGGATTTTATTCTCAAACTCCAAAGGCAAATAACTTATGGCATGTAGCATTTGTAACTTCAAAAACTACTATATGAGAAAGGAGCAAAGTCGTTGGTACGCAAGAATTCGTTGTTCCTTTTTTTCTCGCCACCAAATCTGACAACTCAATGGTCCCTTTCTTTTACGGCTAAAGCTCAATGGTCCCCATCTCCTCCATCAAAACGCCTTCGTCTTCCATAACCTTATGAAAATCGTTGGTTATGGAGAGTGACGGGATCATATCGAGATCTTTAACACATAAATCTTAGACATACTTATAGCGTTTCGATCCTTGACAACAAACAAAATTTGAATTTATTAAACATCAAGTTATACATATGTGTATGTATATAACAATTTTTTTTAAAACACAACCGAAAAGCCCTGCACATATTTTTCAGCTACATCTCAAATAACGAATCCGCAATCTCCGTTCGGACATCTATAAACTTAGAGCATTCACTATGGTAAACCTTTTTAAAGGTTTATAATTGTATTATGACATTAATTTATAAACCTTTTAATTTTATAAACTTATACCCACTATGTATAAACCTTTTCAAGTTTTATAAACATCTCACATAATTCAAGTGCATTAAATTATGAAAAGGTCTAATATTCTAGACCTCTTCATGCCACATAAGCTTGAAATGGATGTTCACTATGGTTTACAAGTTTTTAGACCTCTTCATAATTGTATAAACCTTTTCGTAAACCACCATAGTGGATGCCCTTAATCTTATGTTGAAACCTTAACCGATGACCTTTTTTTAAAAACCAAATTTAAATGAATCCATTATATATAAAAGATCAGATAAGCCTTCTGTCATAGCTCACATACTATTAATCAAAATACCTACCAATATAGGACTGTAAACGAACCGAACGTTCAGTGAACATTTCATGAATCGTTCGGTAAAAAGTTCATTCATGTTCGTTTATTTATTAAATGAACGAACATAAACATTATTTTACGCCCGTTTAGTTAAATGAACGAACATGAACACAAGTCACGTTCGTTCGTTTATGTTCGTGAACGTCTGATTAGACGTGTTGTTAACGTTCGTTTATGTTCATTTATATGTCTATGTTCGTATATCATATCTTTTAATTGTATACTTTTAAATATGGTATGTTTAAATAAAAACAACACTTATAAGACATAATATTATACATAATTTGATAATATTTTATGTTTTTTTCTACATTCATTTATGTTCGATCGTTTATGTTCGTTTATGGTTCGTTTAGTTTCTTAATGAACGAACATAAACGAACATGAACAACTTATTTTCTTAATAAACGAACATGAACAAGGCTCCGTTCATGTTCGCCCGGTTCGTTTACAGCCCTACCTGCCAACATATTTTAAGGTTAGGGTAATACGCTTTTAGACCCACCAAACGATCGAATGTTAAGGTACGTGTTGCACTACACGATGCTTACCCTAGACCAAATGACCTTGTTAAATTCAAACGATTTTGTCTAAGCAGACCTATTTCCTTTCAAAGTGCATTTAAACTAAACAATGTCGTTATCTTTTTCTCTAACAACAAAACCTTATATAGACGTATAAAATTTGAAGTCATATATAGAATTCATAAATGCACTTAGACGCTGCCTTAGATACGATTAATGTGCAAAGTAAACAGTTGATAACAAAAACCAACTCTAAAATCTGTGACGATGTATCAAAACAAAAAACTAAAAACCTACAGTGGTTGTCTTAATATAACCAACCTTTATTTAAACTAAAAAATGTCGTTATCATTTGTCCAAATAAAAAAAATCTTATACCGGAGCATCCTTTGTATTTAGAAAATCAAATTAGCCTTTTATCTCCTTTTATACAATACCAATCACAATACACGCCAAACACGTTTTAAGTTCAAAACTGTGAGTAACAAAAACGAAAGCGCCTACTGGTAAACACTATTTTCGCTAAGCTCTAATCCTTAGAACCTAAAGCCATATAAAAGATACCCATATCCATACGCACCTTTCCGTGTTTCCACAATACCGAGAACTCTCTACTCTTTTTTGAAAGCAACGTACATAAAGATTCATGCAACAAAACTTGAATCCACTTTTCAAGCCTTTCACTTGTACGATTCCTATGAACCCTGAATTATTAAAAGACATTAAGAATTTAAAGAATAACCAATCAATTCCAACAAAAACTAAACATCACTTAAATGCAATCAACAACTTAGGCTGCCTTAAGCATAATGTCAAACATTTCATGTAATTTTTAAACGACACATTTTAAACGACATCGTTTTGGCAAAGCCTAAAAAATGTCGCCTTCTGGAGTGCATTGATGTTTCAGTTATGTTAGTTTTTCTTGGTTTTAATTAAACTGTTTTAATAGTTTATTAACATATATGACATTCAAATATATTAGATCAAAGAAAGCAGAAGCATGCAAAAACACAACATCGAGTCATATGATTTATACAATTAATAAAGCAAATACATAAAAGAAACGTTTACCTTTTTTTCTTCTTAAGATCATAAAAGTGTCGATTATGATAATTTAGGTGGTTTTAATTATTATTAATGTTTTTACTTAATTTTATAAGTAAAAAGTAGTTTGTAATAAGGAGAAATATGCTTAAAGTGAAAAATAGCATATTATCCAAAGAATAGGGACTATATTGCAAATTAGAGAAAATAAATGAAGGGAAGCTAAGGGTGTGTTTAGTTGGAGAAAAGTATCCCATTTTTCTAGGAAAATTTTCATTTGAGAATGGAAAAACCAAAAACTTGTTTAGTCGCACTTTTTTCCAATATTTTTCAAAAAAAGGAAATTCTTATTTTCCTAATTTTAAATAGAAAAACAGAAAATCACATTTTAATATTATCCATTTCTAAAAGAAAAAATACAACTCCCATCTAAATAGGTTTTCAAAATTCTTAATTCTCTCTAGAGAAGAAAAACCATTCCGTTCTCTAGGAATATAGAAACAGAAAAACATGAAAATTTTTCTACAACTGAACACCACCTAATCCTCTCCTCTCCTATAAATACCCCCTAATCAACATTAGAGGGTTAAGGCTTGTAACTCACACTCTCCCTCTCTTTTAGGTTTAGTCTTTATTTTAGCAATAGTCCAGGGTAGTCGAGTGTTAAGTTTTTCTTTACAATTCTGTAAGGGTCGTGGGTTTGTTTGTCCCAAGCCCAACCCATGTGTTTTACAGCCTACTTAGGGTTTGGAGTCGGTGTTTTCTTCCCCCTTATCTCTATAAAAGGAGTTGAGGAGGGGAGGGGGGGGGTTAGACACTTTATTCTTTCAATACCAATCAACGTTTGGTTAGGGATATACCTTGTGCGTGTGCTTTACTTTCTTTTTGATTATAAACTGCTTGTTCTTCTTGTTTTCGAAGTTCTGCGCTAGTAACTGGGTTGTTGGTCGATCGAAAGCCAACAAGTGGTATCAGAGCTCGGGTTTACGGGTTTTACCGGTTATCTAGGATCGATCAAGAAGGGTTTCTTTTGTTCGGTTGTTGTTGTAGACGGAAACGGTTCGGTTTTCTAGTATCTATACGATCGGAGAAAGAAACACAGATTTGTGTTTGTTCGTTCTTGGAAGAGCAGGTGTTCTGTTTGGGTTTCGAGGTTAACGAACGACAAAGAAGCAGCAAGTATCAACTTAGAGGGTTTGTTGGTTTTTCGGGTTATTGAAGATCAACGGGTCGACGTCTGAATAAAGAAGAAGAAAGAGCAGGTTGTTGGGTTTTATTGAAAAGTCAACTAAAGATTACTTCAAAGAGATAGTTTAATATATCTACGTGGTCATCAAAGACTTGATTGGATTATTTTTTATCTTTTGTTTTGTTTTTATACAAAAACAAAAAGATTATTATTTTGAAAGGGTTTTTTTATTTTATTTTATTGCACAAGGTACTTTGTTGGGATTTTTGATTTTTGTGAGGGTATATCACAAGGTTAGTCGATCAACAAAGGGATAAAGAATGACGAGAGCCAAGTTTGACATCGAAAAATTTGATGGAACTGGTGATCTAGGGTTATGGAGGATCAAGATGCGTACTTTATTAATCCAACACGGATGTGAAGCAACTCTGGAGGGTTTACTACGCGGATATATGGAAGCTCAAAACAAATAACCGAGCTCTTAAACAGAAAGATCACAGTGCCATGATTTTGTGTTTTGGTAATAAGGTTATGAGAGTAGTTACGGGGGGAAATGACTTGCAGCGGGGGTTTTGGTCAAGCTCGAAGACTTTGTACTTTGACAAACTCATTGGCCAACAAGTTGTACCTGAAGAAGAAGTTGCATGCATTCTACATGCGGCTAGACGAAAGATTTCGAGCATATAGATGAGTGCAACGCAAAATCGTTCTTGATTTAGAAATATTAATGGTTTTAGAAATTTCGAGGTCATGAAGAGCTTGCTCTTTATTTATTACACACTTCTTTACCTGCATCTTACGAAACTTTGTGGATACCATGCTCTTATGGAATGGAAGCTTTCGACTTTAGAGGATCATGGTGGGCACATTAATTAAAGGAAAATTTCAAAGAAAGGTCTAAGACGAAGTGGTGATGTGGCTAAAGGGTATATGTGAGGGGAAAGAATCTGATTCTAGAGATTCTGATAGTCTAGAGGGATGTCAAGAATCGGAAGTCTCGATGGTGAAGACTCAAGTTCTATATTTGCCAATCTGAGGATAATTTGAAGAGAAACTGTACGAAAGAATAATCACAAGAAGTAACATGTTATCGTCATGAAAGATAAGCAACCAAGCTTTCTAGTGGATTCGACTTATGTCGATTATGAGGTGATGATGTGTGATGAAGCGCACTTGCTTGCTAGATTGGATCATGCGATTAGATGTTATTACCATCTAAATTACACTAAATTTAGATATTCTTTTTGATTTTCTGGATTGCGTTTGGTGGGAGGTCAGTGGCACAGCGTTGGGTGACAAAAAACAAGGAGTGTAAGATCAGAGGTATTGGCAAGGTGAGGATACAACTAAGAGATGGGTCAAGTTGTGCGTTTACACTATGTCATAGGTATATCTTGAATTAAAAGAAACTTGCTAATCGTGGGAACTCTTGAAATAAAGTGGATTACAGTAAAATTACAGTTCTCGCAAGGCAAAGTCAAGGTGATTAATGGTTCCAGGGTTGTTTTATCTGGAATACAAAGTGATAATTGCGTATACTCTTTGGATGGCCATGCAATGGCAGGTGATCTTAATGCTAGTGTTGAAGAAAAAGACAGTCTTGCGCAGGTTTGGCACAAAAGGTCTGGGGACATATCAGCGTGGCTGGGCTAAGGTGCAGGAATATCAGGGGCTGTTTTGGCATGAAAAGTCTATGAATTCTAGATTTTTGTCCGGAGATTATGTTTCTGGGTAAAGTCAACATCGAGTCAGGTTTCGTCTTAGGAAGGCACACTACTCAGGGAGTGATAGACTATGTTCATTCAGACTTATGGGGTCCGTCTCAGGTGGAATCATTGGGAGGTAAGAGGTATTTCTTATCTATTGTTGATGATTATTCCAGGAGGGTATGGGTTTATATCCTCAGGTTCAAACACGTAGCATTTGGAAAGTTCAAAGAGTGGAAGCAGTTAGTAGAGAATCCGACTGGAAGGACGGTTAAAAAGCTGAGGACGGATAATGGTCTTGAGTTTTGTAACCAGGAGTTTAAGCAGCTATGCTTAAAGATAGAAATCCTGTCAAGGAGGTTCTTCCAAATTAAACCTACATGATCACAGGTTGGTCCTCACGGAAACAAAGGTTATTACAACCAAATCTCGATGAAAGACAATGCCATATTCGTCCATATCTGCTGCTTGTTACTAACATTCAAATGCAGGTACAAAAGTCAGTGTTGCAGCCTCATTCCAGCTAAGTCGGATTCATTACCACATGCTCATACTCAAGCTTTAAAAGTCAATCATTTAACATCAAGACTGTTACTGCTGAACAAGAATGTTATCGGTCGGAAAGCTCAAGTTTATGTCATAATACTCTTCCGCAACTCTGATAGTCATGAATTTCCTCAATATATCAAAGATCTTTAAAGTCAAACGAGATAGGGGAGATTGTTACCCTGATGAAGAAGAGGCGATTGGGAGCTTTCAAGACAAATATGAGTATGTCGGTCAAAAGAACAAGTTGATCAAGAAAGTCAAATCAAGATGATTCAAGACAAGGAGATGATTCAAAACAAGGAGATGATGCAAGATCTTAAGAACTCAAAGTCAAATGACGAAGGCTTAAGATCTAGATCGCAAAGCATGAAGGAACAAATCCATTACAAACAAGAAAAAACAAAGACAAGACCGAAGAAGGCAAAGCTCAAGAGTCAAATCAAGATTGCCTCAACATTGAGCAAAATAACATCAAATCAAGTCAACCTCAACATTGGGGAAGATTGTTAGCCTTATTTTTATATAAGTCGAACAAGAATGTTATCGGCCGTCTTTGTAATAAATAGTCTTGTATTGTAATAGGCTAGTCGGGTTTAACGGGCTTGAACTTTAAGCTAATATTATCTATGTTTCGGGCTAAAAGCCCAACACAAGCCAAGCGCGGCTTAATAGAAAAGCCCACGAGCCAAGAGTGGCCTTGGACTATAAATACCACCCTCCTAGCATGTTAGGAGGGTGTTGGTTACCATTTGGTTCTATGTGTAATCTTCTAATTCTCTCTTCCTTCTCTCTAGCTTTCTCTTTCTAAACTTCTCTCTCTCTCTCTCTCTCTAAGTTTTTCATCTATTTCACGTGTGAGATGGATACAAGTTGGGATAACACCTGGCTAATGAGACTTTAGGCCCTTGCATTTGAAGACTTACTAGTTATTATCTTCATTTTCATATTTGATATACTTTCATACTTGGTACTTTGTTATTTGGAATTTCATTTTATGACTATGTATTGTTGTGTTTCGATTAACCTCGATACAAGTCCCCTCTTGTGTCAAGTGTCGTCATGACATTTTGATTTATTTAGTGATTATGCATTTTAAGTTATTCTTTATTGTGACATTGTAATGATGCCTATTGTGTTACGCCTCGTGTTTCCACTTTAGCGAGGTGTGACAGATTGGTATCAGAGCCATTGGTTATAGAGAAGTGGGTGGTTTGACCTAGATTATAACCTAGGAGTCCTTCATATAGCATTATAGCTGCATATTAGGATCTAAGTGTTTAGCCATTTGGGAGTTTTGTTTTCTTGCTTTTTTGAGAGTCTTATTTTCGTCTTTTGGTGCCTAATGAGTCGTGTCTTTCAGTCATGTCTTCCCCTGGCCCTAGGAGATTTTGGTGGAAAGTGATTTAACCGCCACCAGGGCCAAAATTTTATATAGATCTGAAGACTGGATATAGAGTGAAACGGATAGCCCGTAAATGTCGAGTACCCATCGAGTTTCATCCCTCATGACTTAAGAAAAAGTTGCTTGAAAGAGTTACAGAAGAAGACCCAGAAGAGGATCCAAAAGAGGATTCTGAGGTAGAAGATGAGCCAAATGAGGAGACCGAGACGGATCTTGATTCTACTGTTAGAAGTGAAGCTAAACCAAAGGAGTTGGAGGACACTTGCAAAAGAAGTGTTCGACCCAAACTAGATTCGCCTCAAACCATTCCAGCTTACATGTTACCAGATTACCCTTCTCGTCATTCATTCTTTTGATTGTTTTTATAGTTGGAGCCATACCTCGAGATTGTTTGACCTTGTTGAGTTTCATGCTATATAATATATTTCGACTTGAGTATTTATTTTATTATTTTAATATGGAGTATTTTGTGAGTCTTATATTAGATGCAATTATTATTATGTGGTGTGTTGATATTAAGAGGTGTGGTCATGGGAGGGAGTATACGCTTGAAAGGGGGCATCTATAATTATGGTGGCCAACATAATTATACATGCGCCATAACACACGTGGACTTGCAAGCATGATTACATTGATTAGTGTTGACACATGGTATGTTAGTTACATTTGATGCAATATGATTCATGATAGGATTAGTGGGATGTAGAAACCCCAACTCTCGTCAAACGTGCATTAATCCTACTCCTTTTATTGTAATGGCTCCAACTAGGCAAACTGGTGCTTCTGGTGATGACGTGAACCCTAACACACGACACTCATCGCTCAACAGTTGCAGAATATCATCCCTCAGATTGTTATGCAAGTGACTAACAACATCAACAATGCTAATGCAAATGGTTTGAATGGGAATGGTGCGAATGGTGGTAATAATGAAGGATGTACCTACAAGGAGTTCTTGGCTTGTAAGCCAAGAGACTTTGATGGAAAAGGAGGTGTGATAGCGCTTACTTAGGGGATTGAGAAGATGAAGTCGATGATGGACATTAGTGGTTGTGTTAACAATCAAAAAGTGAAGCATGTTGCAAGTTCATTGATCACTAAGGCCCTGACTTGGTGGAACACCCAAATTCATGTGAGAGGTCATGAAGTTGTGTTGGGAATGACATAGGAAGAGTTTAAGGCGTTGCTTGTGGAGGAGTTCTGCCCAAGTAATGAGATGGAGAAGTTGGAGACTGAATTCTAGAATTACATCATGGTTGGAGCTAACCATGTTGCGTATACTGATCGGTTCCATGAGTTGGCTAAGTTAGTTCCATGTTTGGTTACTCCTGAGTCAAAGCGTATCAAAAGGTACATTCATGGATTGGCCTCTCAAATCCGTGGAATCATTCGAGCAACCCAACCATCAATAATTTAAAGTGCTATCCTTAAGGCTGGAGCACTAACTGATGGAGCAGTTAGGTGTGGAACATTTTCTAAGAGTAGTGAGAAGATGAAGGAGGTTGTGGAATCAAGCAAGAAAGGAGGTTCATGGATTGATAATAAGAGAGCAAAGATAGAAAAAGGTTTTGTGGCAGCAGTCCCTACTAGAAACGAGTAAGCTGGCACTCATCCTATGTGTGTTAAGTACAATGCTAATCATCCTGCAAGTGTACCTTATCTGTTTTGTTACAACTGTCAAAAACCTGGTCTTTGCAAGAGACTGTCGATCAGCTAAGAATGTGGCACCAGTTAATGCAGTGAGAATAAGGAATAACCAAAGGGTGTGTTATGAGTGTGGTAGCCCAGATCATTTCCGTAACACATGTCCTAAGTTGAACAAACCGTTTGACTAATGAAGGTAATCAGAATTAATGAACAATGGAAATCAAGCTAGGGTAAGGGCTTTCAATGTGAACGCGGTCCAAGCTCGTCAGGATCCTAACGTCGTGACGGGTACATTTTCTTTAAACGATCATTTTTCTACAATATTATTTGATTCAGGAGCTTATTTTAGTTTTGTCTCCACTGAATTTATGCCTCTATTAAATGTGAACCCTAGTATCTTAAGACCTAGCTATGTGACAGAAGTAGCTAATGGTAAGAAGGTATAAACTAATAAGATTATTCGTGATTGCAAACTAGAACTAGGAGATTCCTTGTTCACTATAGATTTGATACCTTTTGGTCATAGAAGTTTTGATGTTATTGTGGGTATGGATTGGTTGTCTAGAAATAAGGATGAGATAGTTTTCCATGAGAAGGTGGTTAGAATACCATTAGCAAACAATAAGGTGCTCTTGGTTCAAGGAGAGCGAACCGAAGAGAGTCCAAAATCAATAAAGGGTACAAAGTTAGATGAACCGAAGTTAGGCGACATACTAATCGTAGGAGATTTCCCCGAGGTGTTTCCTGAGGATCTGTCAGGATTACCGCCTCAGCGTCAAGTAGAATTTTTCATAGACTTAGTTCCTAGAGCAACACCAATTGTGAAGTCTCCATATCGACTAACACCGTCGGAAATGCAAAAGTTGTCTGAACAACTTCAGGAGTTGTAAGACAAGGGTTTCATTCGACCAAGTCACTCTCCGTGGGGCGCGCCTGTGTTGTTCGTGAAGAAGAAGGACAATTCATTTCGAATGTGCATAGACTGTCGAGAGTTAAATAAGTTGTTGTCAAGAACCGTTACCCAATCCCCAGGATCGACGACTTGTTCGACCAGTTGCAAGGCTGGTGATATTTTTCAAAGATAGATCTTCATTCGAGTTATCATCAGCTGAGAGTGCATGAAGCAAATATTCCAAAGACTGCATTTAGGATGCGGTATGGACATTTTGAGTTTACAGTTATGCCTTTTGGGTTAACCAATGCACTAGCGGTTTTCATGGACTTAATGAATCGGGTGTGCAAGCCGTATTTAGACAAGTTTGTCATTGTGTTTATTGATGGCATCTTGATCTACTCAAAGTTTAAGGAGGATCACGAGGTTCATCTAAAGTTAGTAATGGAGATGCTCAAGAAGGAGAAGTTATGTGCCAAGTTTTCCAAGTGTGAATCTTGGCTTTAATAATTACGTTTTCTCGGACACGTAGTTAACAGAAATGGTATTCACGTAGACCCTAGTAAGATAGAATCAGTGAATAATTGGAAAGTACCTAAGACACCATCCGATATACGATCATTTTTGGGATTTCCAGGTTACTATCAGTGTTTCATCGTAAATTTTTTAAAGATTGCTAAACCCCTTTGATGAGGTGTCATTTTATACACTATTTTAGGGTCATTTAACCCTATAAATCATGCAAATATGCCCAGAATATGTGCTTAATCATTTGTTTTCAGGTCTTTAGCACTTGGATGACATTTGGAGGAAATACACGTGACTTAAGCTCATTTGAAGAAGAAACGGACAAGACTACGAACCTACACCAAATCTCTTGAAGAATCGTGCTCACAGAGTGTGGAGACGGCATCGCAAGCATAAAGCGACGCCATCACGATTTTTCTAGTGACGGCGTCAGAGAATTGGTGACGACGTTAGGACGTAACCGACTTAAATCAGACCTAGAAGATTCTACTTTGTGACGGCGTCGCGTCTATAACTGGACGCCGTCGCAACGATTTCTCTATATATACAAAACCGAATTTAGGGTTTTAAGTGTTAACTTTATATAACTTTTGGGAGTCGAACCCTAAGTATTTTGTCAGCTTTTAGGCCGTCTTTAGGGCCTCAAAACCCTATTGTAACTGACCTTAATCCATGTTTTAATCAAGTAAGATTTTTTATCTTTAATCATTCAATATGTCTATGTGTTGTATGATTGATCTATGTTCTTGCTTTCTTTATAACATGTTAGGCTAAACCCTCTCTTTTATTTACTTATGATTGCATGAAAGTTGGATTGTAGATCATTTTACTGTTGATTCTTATGATGGATGTGCGCGTTAGGCTTTAGAAAACGAGCCATAAGATATTAAATTGGCATAGACGTCTAGGGAAACGCGAGAAGTGTAGAAAGGATACCATCGGTAACAGTCTTCATACTACTTTACCCCTAATATGGTTGATCCTTCTTAAGATATTTCAATTGAATTTAATATACTCTTAGGGGCCTTGTAATAGTCTTCATACTACCTTACTTGTGTGTTGCCTTAACAGAATATTAAATAGACGACGGGTTCATGTAATTCGTTCATGACTTAGGAAATACTTACACAGATCATCACAAGTTTGACAAAGCAACATGATTAGGAGAAGAAATCTAAAGAGTGGTACATGATTAAGTAAATACATATGTTTATCATAAAGTTATCACCAGTAGATTAGATTATATTTAGTTTTAATTTGTTAAATTATGATGTGTCATTTTATACACGATTTTAAGGTCGTTTAACCCCTTATGTGCTTAATCGTTTGTTTTCAAGTTTATAACACTTGGATGACATTTGGAGGAAATATACGTGACTTGGGCTCATTTGTAAAAGAAACAGACAAGACCACGACTCTACATCAACTATCTTAAAGAAAATCATACAGTGCATGGAGACGGCGTTATAGACTATACGTGACGGTGTCACAATTACTTAAGAGACAGCGTCATGGATTTCTAGACGGCGTTAGAACAAAGCCGACTTAAAGAAACCCTAGAAGGCTTTGTG
>BQNB010079331.1:8001-30274 GCA_026074375.1 Tanacetum coccineum | reverse complement strand
CAATGACATAACCTCTGAACGTGCAAGATCACTAGCCTCCATGGATCGTCCCCAAGCCTCTCGAGACATCCTAGCCTCTCTCTCCATCAGTAGAGCTATACGAGCATGTGCACGCCTATACCTATACAGCATTTTGAGCCGACCATCCATCAGTTGTCGCTCAGTCTGCTCATCATCCAGTCTCACATATATCCCGTCTGTGTCTTGCCTAACCCTAGTGGTAAACTCTGTCATCCGTCGACCTAACTCTGTGTCATCAGTCGCTGGTGCCCTTGGTATATCTACCAACATCTCATCCCAAGTGTCGGTGATCCCATAACCGACATCACTCTCTAGATCACGCCTAATCTCCCTATCCATGGTGGCAACAAAACCATAGTCTGCCCTAAAACCTCCAGTCGGTCTAGCGCCAGCAGTAGACTCGTACCTAGGATCAAAATCAAAACATAACCTCTTCCGAGGTGATAAGAAAACCTTGGGTCTGTCCTCTCCCTGGTCAGCAGAGGGTAGCAACAAAGATAGTGATGAAGTAGGTAGCGGTATGGGTAAGAGTGGTGGTGTCCCTGATGGAGGTGTACCTGCTCTGGTGTAGGAGAGTATGATATGTGGCAGTGGTGAATGGGAAGTATATGGGGCCTCAACTCTCAGCCGGATCACAGCAGCTCAATATCTTAATAGATAAGTAGGACTAGTAGGTGGTGGTGGTGATACTGGGAGTGGTGGTAGTGATACTGGGAGTGGTGGTGATACTGGTAGTGGTGGTGAGGGAATCTGAGGTAGTGGTGATGACCATGGGAAGAGTGGTGATGGTGGTGGAGTAGGTATAGCAAGGAGTCTGGAAACCTCTGTATCAGACCAAAATGTTGTAGGTGGCTCATCTCGGATCGATATCCTAGCAGTAACCCGGTATGCAGTATGTGGTGGTAGTGTGGCCGCAGACTCGTCAGTCTTAAACGGCTCAGTCTCCTCAGCAGATGGGGCATGCTCAACAGCTGGTAAAGCAACAACTGTAGAGTCAGCAGGAGCTGGGTGCTCCTCCTCCTCCTCATCCCCCTTAATATCAACATCATCATCCTCATCATCATCGGATGGACTCATCCTTATCATCGCCATCATCTCCTCTGTCGGCAGGATAATCAGCAGGATCTTCCTCAGGGTCTTCATCATCATCCTCCTCCAGATCCTCCTCAGGATCTGACTCAGGAACATAGCCTGGTGAATCAGCAGTGGGTGAGACAGAAGCAGGCAGTGGCTGCTCCTCAACTGGGAGTTCCTCTCTCCTCTGGTGGCATGAACTTGGAGTATACCAGCTCAGGAACATAAACTCTGGTGAAGGGGGTACTTAGGACCCGGACATAATCAGGAGATGCGGGGCTGAAAAACTACTACCATATATGCTACGGATCCTTTTGGCATAACGGGTGGCTTCCATCGACCCTGGAGATTACCGATGTCTGTACAACCTCCAAAATGGACTGGATATAGCTGTGTATGTAACGTTAGGAATCCTCGAATCCGACATGGACAGTATCTGAAAAATCACAAAATAGCTTATATTAGTATATAATATAAGATTTATATTAATATTACATTGTATATGTAAACACGTATATCAATCATGAATGCATCTAGTCTAATCAACTAATGCAACAACTAGTGTATGTATGTATGTCCCGTGAAAATCCCTTTGTATGAATGCAATGTTTGAAAACGGTTATAGTCCAGCAAAAACATTTGACCTGGTTCTCTATAACCTAGCTCTTAATACCAATCTGTAACACCCTCAAATTGGGTCGCAGCGAATATGGGTTGGGGTGATACTTCATAGATCAATAACACAAGATATATATGAGAACGACCAAAAAGTCATTTAAAACCGATACATTGAATTTAGCAAAGTATTTGTTCAAAGTAATATTACAAAGATTCTAGTTCATAAACGAATGTTTCCAAAAATGTAATGCAACAAATTCTTTATGCATGGCACTTCAAAAAACGAACACATGTTTCCATTGTCTGTACCTTCCTGATATCATGGATAACATTGCTTAAAAACGTAAACTTAGTGTTGAGTATTGAAAAAAAAATAAAAAAAAAAATTTCATAGGTTTATAAAATGTATAATGTATGACCGGGCAAGATTTTCCATGATATGCAACAGATGCAAACCATCATAAAATGTAAATTACGTCTTTCCTAAGTTATAACACTGAAGCTCGAAATGTATGAATTGCAATATAAATTGCCAACATTGCACGTGATGATGTTCTAACCCGCAACATCCTATGTCCGACATGGTATACGTTCGTTGTCCGGCAAACCGGCATAGTGAGTATGACTCACCCGAACGGGGATGTCAATCCCAAATAGATCTCTTGATAACATTCGCGCTCACAACAGTAATTGACAGTTCATGATAATAGGCTTAGAAGATTATCAATACTTAGGCAAACACATAATCGTAAATGTAAAATGTCCACTGCGTCCAATTGTAAAAAACATCATATGTTTCTACCCCAAAACATGTAAATTATTAAAATATAAAACGTGGGGCTATGAATTCACCTTGAGTGAACGATAACAAATATATCACAGAAAATGTGTCACGATAATAACCGAATGCAATCCTAATCCAATATAGGTCGTATAAGTACTAAGCACTTTGAATAACTACTACCACATATAATTCTATATAGCTACATCATCTAATTGCATTTGTGAAATTGTATTTGTAAAGTTAAAATCGGTTTATAAATTTTTTCATTAGTTTAAAAATGCGTAAACTTTATCATTTTAAGCCCGTTTCTTATGTTTCTTATGTCCACGCTTTCGTATTGAGACAAGTTATCAAAATATTACATTTTTCATATTTTTTGTCCTCTGGATTGACAGTGGTTTTTCAGTTGATGACAGGTTTATTAAATTTATTTTTATAGATTTTAGATATCGTAAAACCCGTAAATGTCGTATCTTATTCGTTTTAACTCCGTTTTTAGTGATTCTTTCGAGCACGTCTTCGTAATTACAAATTCTATCAAAATATAACATTTTTCAAAAATATGTATCTGTTATGAATAGTGATTTTTACTGTTCATAGTTTATAAAATTATTTTTATAAACTTTAATTACCGTAAACTTGCGAAATTCATAACTCCTTCAATATTGATCAAAAAATTATGATTCTTAATGTTTTGGAATCCTAAAAAATGTATGATCTGAGAAAATTAATCAACCTTATATATCAGTAGTTTTTTGTAACTTGGTTTTATAAAATTTCTTTTATAAACCCGTTTATTATCGTATAACTTATAAATTACGTATCTCCTTCGTTATAAATTAGTTTTTCGAGTTTCTTACCTTTTTGGAATCCTCATGGAATGTATTATTTTATAAAAATATAAAATCAATATGTTTTTATTTCGAATTTGATCAGAATGTTTTGATGTTTTTCTTAAAAACATGTTTAAACCTAGTTTTGTAACTTTTAAGCTTAACCATCTTGTTACAAGTCTATTACAACACTTATCATCACATGTATTACACTCCTAGGGTCCTTAGTTCATGATTAGTCCAAATATTATCCAAGAATCACAATATTCATAAGTTTACACACCCATTTGTTCATGAACATTTAAAAGTAACTTTTTATACCTTTTACTTGTATATACTTTATATAACTTAAACAACACCCATATAGTGTATATACTTGCTTTATAACATAATCCATAACATCTATATATCATATGACAAAGTTTACCAAAACCATAAACAAGAATAAAAACCATTTTTCATGTAGATAAGTTACTTAGATGGTGATTAACTACACAAATATTATATATGCATAAAATAACAAAAGTAAAGAAATTAAGGGTTTTAGGTAACCTTAATATGAATTGTGGTGATGAACAACACAATCTAAACCCTAGTTTAGATGACAAACCCTAGCTTTCAACACCAAGAAAACCCTAGATTTTCCAAAGAAACCCTAACTCCTTTTCTTGCTTCAACACTTGTAGATGCTTAACCAAGCATTCTAAACACCTTAGGTTATCATAGAAATAATATAGGAATGTGTGTAATTGTTGTAAATAATTTTTGTATGGTTTGTTTATGTGTTTTTGAGGTTGTACGTGGCCCATGAGGAAAAAAGGAGTAATATGTTTGATTTTCACTTAGCAAATGATATGTGTGTGTGTTCTTTCTAGTGTAGGCCTTTTATATCCAAAGACTAGTCAAGATCACTATTAGGAGTCTTAGACAAGATGAGGAATTCATGGGAAGTTCTTAGTCCAAGAAACATATGTTTTAATTTGTTGTTGTATGTACAAATCAAGTTGCAAGAAATCTAGATATTTCCTTTGATATTTTCTACCAAATCTGACCATAGGTTGATATATATGATGAAATTTTGTAAATTTTGGTTATTGGGTACAATAGTGTGTATTTGTTGAAGCGTAGAAAATTTTTGGTGGTTCCGGGTACGCCTAAACGTATTTTATCGCGAAACGTAAACACTTTACGCAACCATAAATATTAAAATGAACAAAGTTATAAGTCATCATCAAATAATTACTTAACACTTCTTGATGTAACATTTAATTGTTTGATGCCGTTTACATTGAACGATATATTTTTAGCTTACGTAATTTAACTTATTCGTATTACGATTTAAAGAAGCAAACGAAACAATACTAAAAATACATAGTGAAATTATTGACGTCGTAAATGACCCTAAAACACGGGGTGTTATACTGCGACCCTAAGTTATTCTATAAGGATGGTGCATATGCAAGTGTTATTCAACTCTACAAATTAGAATTGGAGAGGCTAAGGTATGTTCGTTAAATTCACATGAAAATTGTTCCTAATACGGATACGGCGTATCGATCTTTGACCAATACGCGTATCAAGAATTTTATTAGATTTGGTCAATTCAAACTTTCCATAATTATTACGTGTATTCACAAAAACAATCGGCATATCACAAATGGGTTATAAATGCCCTATGTTACGCCGGATCACATTTCACACATAGTTTTTACAACTTTCACACCGCGGTTAAAAATCTTTTGGAGATCTCTTTTTTGAATTTCTTTCTTGTTCCTAGCATAATCTCATTCCCTAAACAAGGTACGAATCTCTTTGATTTTTGCTTATTTCAATTTTTAAATTAGGGTTAGGGTGTATAGCTTTTGAATTGGGGGTTTTTGTTTGAATGAGTTGTGGGCAAACTAGGAAGAGGTTTGAATTAGTTTCCCCATGCCATTTTAGTTCAAACATTGGTATGTTAAGGGTTAGGATCAAACGGGTAATAGTGGTGTCACCCATTTGGTTTATATCAGCAAAACCAATACGACGTATTCATTAAATTTAATTACAAGTATTCGTTTAATACCCATAAATTGTTTGTGATATCAATCGACAGTATTCTTTAAAACGAATACCGACGTATTAGGGTCCTTTTATCCCCATTATTGAAAATCCTCAAATATGGCGTATTCATTGGAATTGAATACGGCGTATTGATTTTTTTTTTTTTAAGTCTTGTTACCTTAAACTTTTAAAAAACTACCAAACGGCGTATACCTTTCTAAACAATACGGTTGTATTAGTCTGACCCTTTAATTTTACTCCATATTGAGTTCAGCTTGATAATGAATATCTATACGCATATGGTATTCCCTATTACGATATTGACCCTAAGACCTGACAGTCCGTTTTTATATTCCTGATAACTAATAGGTTTATTTTGCAAATATGGGCATTACCTCTCAGGACGGAGGCAACCTGTGGCTTAGTTTAATAAAAGCAAGTGATATACAGAGGAGGAGATATATGACTTTGAGACCATGTTGGAGAGGCTTTATTATAGGAAGGTACATCGGGTACACACCTTGGATTTTGTTGGGTTGACTGAGGATATGGATAGGGATATTACTGAGAGGTTGCAGATGTATCATAAGGGGATGATGGTCAGGTTCTGTTTACTAGGTTCGAATTTTTTGAGGGAAGGGTGGGGGGGTGGGGGGGTTAATTGGCATTCGTAGGCCGTGGTTAGAGAGATCATCCTGGTGTTCTTTTGCATGCTTAGGTTAAGGGTATTGTTTATCTCGAGGCTTACGACATTCTTTCAGTTTTCAGTTAGGAGGGTGAGACGGCAGTTGAGTTGAAGGCAGTTTTATTGCTATTCTGGGTTTACATATTGTTGAGGAGATGGAGACCGATGGGTTTAGAGCATGCTGGGATGCTAGTTTGAGAGTGATAGCCTCTAAGGCTGAGTTGGTTGACTACTGGGTTAGGATTTCTTCTAGTGGTGAATTTCTAGGCGCAACTCCTTCTTACACTTTGATCTAAGAGCCCTTGAGGAGGTTGTGTCATAGGCTGGTTTCTTTTACTATTGCTGGGAGGGGTCAGGCACCTGAGAAGGTAACCACTACTGACCTTTTTCAAACTGGGGAGTATGGATGAGGGGACGGCGGTGAATGTCCCCTACTTGCTTGCATAGTACTTGTTCAGATTTACTTAGGGAAGCATAGAGCTTAGATGTCTAGAGGTCACTTCATTGCACGGCTGGGTATGCATTTTGCGGTGATTACTAAGCAGAGCCTTCGGAATTTGGCTGTGGAGGTCCGTGAGTTGACCACTATTGACATAAAGGATGTAACATCCGAGAATTTTCGGATTTTTAAAGGAGATATAAGTTATTCCTAGGTGGAATTATCAAAAACGAGCAGCTAAACCACGTATTCACGACTCGGACTCTAAAGCAATTTGATGTAAAACGACATTCCTGACAACTTTTTAGTTTTGACCGAGATCCGAAAACAGTCAGAAGGTGACTGAAATGTCCTCGCAAAAATTTTGAGCAAACGCGTGCCGACCAAAATTTATAATTTATATTTAATTATCATAATTTATTAAATAAAAATATTTAATAAATTAATTATATTGTTAATCGAAAACGTTTGTTAAAAACGCAATTATTGAGGTTAAAATTTATTTTTCGGATAAAGTTTATCGGGAAAAATATATAAATGAATAACAAACATTTTAAATAAATGTTATGAAACAATTATGAAATAAAATCGTGTAAATACTCATTTTTATTGGAAAAATGATTTGGAAAACAATGGCGCAAGTTTCGTGATTTGAAACATCCGTTAAGTCACTCAAACGAGTCCCGAACCAATATTCTATAAAAGTTTCCCCAAAAGTTACACTTTTGGCCCTTGTGAAAATATTACGAAACTAACCCCCATCTATTTATAACTTGTCACAATTAATTTTAACTTTTAAAACATTTATATAAATACAAAAACTTTTACAAAAATTTCATTTCCATCTCAAAATTTTACACACACATTTATATTACTCTCATCTCTCTCTCTCAAATTCCGGCGGCCACCGGCCACCGACCGCCGGCCATCACCACGCCGCCGCCGAAAAAATTTTCGGCGGGCTTTTCCGGCCAAACCCAAAAATGTTGCTCGTGACCCGATCTACCCGATCCCCATACTCACTCTCTCTCACGCGCGTCACATTTCACCCACACCCCAGTTTGACCGACGACGGCAGCTCCCTCATCCTCTCGGCTGCTGTCCCACCGCAGCCAACACCACCATCACCGCCACCTTGGGGTGCGTCGGGTTGGTGGTAACACTCACCGGGTGCGTCGGGATTGTGGTGACACCTAAGAAGGGTACGTTCGGTTTGTTGTTTACACCCGAGATGGTGCATTTGGAACCGGGTCAGCAGCCATAAGGGCTGCGTTTGGGTTATAAATGCACCAAGGGGTGCGTTAGTTTCGGGACAGCCGGGGAGGGCGTGTGGGGTTGGGCCTAACACGCAAGGGTGCGTTTGTTTGGCTACCGCAGGCACCAATGGTGCGTTTGGTTCGTGTAAACCCAAGTAGGGTACGTTTGGCAGTCACAAGACACTACAAGGGTGCGTTTGACAGCCCACAACACCACGCAAGGGTGTTTGATTCGGTGGTTCCACGGCAGCAGAAAAGGGGTGTCGGGTCATACCACCAGATAGGGTGCGTTGGGTTTTCAGCCGGGTAGAGTGCGTTGGGTTTGTGTTTTCCATGGTAAGGGTGCGTGGTGGTTTATTATTACCACCACAAAAAGGGTGCGTTTTGGGGTTTACAACCAAGGGGAGTGTTTCGTTTAGGGGTGGTAGCACCAAACATGGGATGGGTGGGTGGCAGCCACCCACCATAAAGGGGTGTTTGTAGAATGGGTTTTCACAAAAAGGGTGCGTTGGTTTATAGCAAATAAGGGGGTGTTTAGTTTCGGGGATTGGCAGCCCAAGGGGGTTGTTTTGTTCGACGGTTCAGCCCACGGGGGGGGGGGGGGGGGGGGGCTTTGGTTGGGGCAGCTCACATTAGGGTGTGTTTCGTTTGGACTTGAAACATAAGGGGTGTGTTTGGTTGAACAGGAAACCGGTTAGGGTGCGTTTGGTTGGTTTAGCAGAAATAGGTGCGTTTGGATTTGCGTTTACAAGATTAGGGTGCGTTTGGCTGCCGTGACAGCCGTTAGGGTACGTTTGGTTAGTGATGATCAACAAGGGTTCGTTTAGTATATATAACCTTAACTAATAAAAATATATCAAGATTTGATATAAATATTAAAATCGGACCGGTGGTTAATTGGTTAAATAAATGTGACTAATTATTATTTTTCGGTTACAACTATACAAGGACTGTGTCGAATATAAAAATACTTATGTTTCGTAACGAAGTTACAATATAGAATAATGTTTATTAACAGATAATTAATAAACCGTTGAATTGTTAGAATATTTTCTATTAAATTAAATTGGGAAAGTGGATTTGCAACAAAGTCGTTCGACTTGGGATCGTTTTATAAACGGAAAGGTCATGGCGAAATTTATATAGATTTCTATATTTAGTAATGTTTTACTAAAACTGCTATTATTTTAGAAATCGATAAAGGGGACCAATGGAACGAAAACTTTACCTTCACATGAGACGAAACTGTTTAGACGAGGACACGTCGATGAAGAAATATAATTTATAAAATATTATTTTATATTTTATAATGATTATAAACTGTTACAAACATGGTTTGATTAATTCATAACGTTAAGACATGTGTCAACCTTTGTACAAATCCTTTTCATTAATTAAATGGTTGTCAAACTAATTGGTTTAATTGATTATTCACACTTATTATATAATACCTGCAAGGTATATTATACTTTTCATTAATCCTTAGATTGATTGTCTTTGCTATATAATTCACGATAGGAATTATATAAGGGTATTTTTCATAAGTAATATATAAAGTTAGCATATTACACCACTTTGCGTATATTTTCAATTTATTTATTTAACCAACCACTAAACCATTACAAAGTTCAATCTAAATCTTCATTAACGTGTAGCGTTGATGTAACCATTCATCGGGAAACCCAAATATATTATCCTAGGCTAGTGGATCTTAGCCGTTAAGATTTGTTGCAACTTCTCGATCGAGCCGCTTCGTCTTCCGTTCGTATTGTGCATATTAGATGCCTATCTGCCAAATCGTTCTTCATCATCAAGGTGAGTTCATAGCCCCACGTTTTACTGGTTTCACATATATTTTTGGGGTGAGAACATGCTTGTTTATAAAATGATTTACGTGGTTGATGTACCTGTTTGGTTTACATACTCATTTATATAATCTCGCGAGGAGATACATTACTTTGGTTAAATTTTTTGGGAAGTAAAGCATTACTTTAATTTTATGAGTACGGATAGCTTAGGTTGATGAACTGTAAAATCATTGGAGGGTGAGCGCGGAATGTTATGAAATAGATCTATTGGGATTGACAATCCCCGTTCGTGGTGACTTAGCTATCACTTGGAAGATCGTTATTACATGTCGGATTACGATTGGATTGGCGCCTGCGGGGCAACAATCATTCATGACCGGGTGTCTTGGCTGAGGGATAACACCCATGAGGGGATTAGATTTATTTTTGATTACTGCTCGGGTGTTCTTGGACGCGGGAAACCATGATGGGTACATATTATTTTTCATTAATGCCCGGGTGTTCTTGGAGGGAACACCTACGATGGGTACACTCTTACTGTGCCTTGAATAAAGTGGCATACATACAAGTCTACGTCACAGTTTCATGAACTTAGAGTAATAGTAATCTGTTTATTTCACACTTGAATAAAGTGCCATAACATACTTTGGATATTTGTGATCCAACTTTTATACGTACATTTTGGGACTATTTGGGGATTGAAATGGTCTTGCATATTTTACAGCTAATTGATTTCTAAAAATCATACGTACATTTTGGAAGGACATTTAAGGATTTAAATGGTCACACAATTATTTTATGATACTGTAGGGAGACAGTAGTCACTAAACGTTTTTATATGACACTGTAATGATACAGTGGGCAGATACATTTATTGGAACTAACGTTTTATTTCAGAAAAAGCTATGAAACTCACCCAACTTTATGTTGACGTTTTTTAAGCATGTTTTTCTCAGGTGAATTAGATGCTTGGATTATCTGATGTGCATTGGAGTCTAAATTGACAAGATTTTATAATTGGATTTCTACAAATGATCAAATCTCGTTGTGTCGCTTTCAAGCTTTTCATTGTGATGCAATTATGGGACAACTATTATTTTGATTTCAGAAAATCAACGAGATTGTTTTACAAACGACACATTTAGAGGTCGTTCTCTTGTATCTAGCGTTGTGTATTATGAAGTAGCACCCCAAGTGGTATTCCGCTGCGTTGTTGATATTTTTGGGGGTGTTACAGATTGGTATCAGAGCACTGGCTATAGAGAACTAGGTTGCATATTTTACCCTAGACTATAGTCGTTTTCACAAACATTGCATCCATCAAACATTTTCAAAGTGCATACACGCTACTTGCTTATGTGCTTACATTAACGTGTTGCATTAGTGCTTACGTGACATACCATTTATAATAATATATATGTTGCACTTACATTTTTTGGTATTATTGTTATTTAGATAAATACCAGAGCATTTTTTATAGACAGTGTGAGTTGCACAATTGGTCTCAATTATACCTCAGTCATTGTGAGTTATACAATGGTATAATTTTTACTTCTTAAGACAGTTGTGGGTTGCACAATGGTCTCATTCACTGTCAGACATTGTGAATTGCCACACAATGGTCTCAATTATACCTCAGACATGGTGGTTATACAATGATTCATTTTACTTCTTAGCATGTGTGTTGCTCAATTGGGGTCATTTCTGTCCTCGTGCATTGTAAGTTATAACAATGGTCTCATAGGGTCGTTATTTTTCCTCATAGCTTTATATTTAGTATATATACACGAAGGTCCGTTAAATTTTTTGTTTACTTGGAATTATGTTTTGAATCGAAGTATTTACAAGTCTTGTTGGGGAGGGACGTGTATATGAGGATTGATATGGTAATTGCTTTGTTAACAAAGGCCCGTCATCAGTTCTGTTTGCATGAGATTAGGTACTGACTCTATAGGATTGCAAGTCTTGTATGGGCGGGACTTGTAATAGGAGGATTGATATGATAATCGTATGATGTTCGTTCATAGTGATCTTTACCTTATTTACTCTAACCGAGTACTCATTACTTCCTTGAACTCTATGTTGATCTCGCCTGGCAGTTTTTACTCCCAGCTTCCAAAGACGAGTTTTAAATCACTCGTCCCATACTCATTAGAGCACATGCATCGTCATGTCATCCATCACCTTGAAAGTTATGTGGGTACGCGTATTGCATCGGGAATTATTAAGTAGGATGATTTGTAAATATGCTTATTAAGAAGAGTTTTGGAAGCCTCTTAAATTAAATAAAATAAATTATAAATCACCAAACCATAAGTTTATCAATTGATTATTTACATAAATTAGGACGCTTCTTTATGCAAATAATGAATTATAAATGAGTGGGCTTAATGGTATCCGATATGACACGAGTATGAACCTGAACTCGATAATCACCAGAATCCGTTAAAAAGGTTTAGAAGCACAATAGTGCCTTGCCACACCGCATAAATCTTAAGGCCTCGCTTGAGCTACCTTATCTCATTCTTAAGTCATTACTTTTACGATTGCAAATCCTTGTAATCATGAACTGTTTGTGAAGCTAACCGACTTGTGCACACTTGAGCTAATGGAACTGATTCATCGAACTAACGACTGAGTACCATAATCCGCCTGCTATCGCATAAGCTCTCTCGCGAGCTCCTCCCATTTATTGAACTTTATTTTGGGGATATTGTTTCTCGGAGGGTCCTCACCCTCTGCATCCCATCACCGTTTGTTATAGTTATCATCGTTATAGTTGCCATGGTTGGGTCCTGGAGCGGTCCCGACTGTACAACTTTACAATTATGTAATGCAACCCACCTTAAAACGAGATAACACTATCGACCTTAATATAGTAGAAACGAGACATACATCCTCGGACATTTAGTAAATAGACAAACATTACTCACGGGGACTAGACACATTCTTCTTGATGTTTTACTATAATGAGACTTTCCCTTTAACGCGGTTATACCAGTCATAAGATCTGTAATGAAATATTTTGAGGTACCCACATTGATGGATTAAATATCCTGGACAAACCTAGCCAAAATTTTTGGTAGATTGAGAAGTATAGAAACACCGAATTTTGCTGAATAAAGTTATCAGCGTCTTGTTTAGGACGAGTTTATTTAACCTTAAGTCTTTCCTTGGTCACACAATCGGATAACACAAATTTAATCTCGGGACGAGATTTCTTTAAGGGGTAGGTACTGTAACATCCGAGAATTTTCGGATTTTTAAAGGAGATATAAGTTATTCCTAGGTGGAATTATCAAAAACGAGCAGCTAAACCACGTATTCACGACTCGGACTCTAAAGCAATTTGATGTAAAACGACATTCCTGACAACTTTTTAGTTTTGACCGAGATCCGAAAACAGTCAGAAGGTGACTGAAATGTCCTCGCAAAAATTTTGAGCACAACGCGTGCCAACCCAAAATAATTAAATTTATATTTAATTATCATAATTCATTAACTAAAAATATTTAATAAATTAATTATATTGTTAATCGAAAACGTTTGTTAAAATGCATTATTGAGGTTATAAAATTTATTTTCAGATTAAAGTTTATCGGAAAAATTATATAAATGATAACAAACATTTTAAATAAATGTTATGAAAACTATTTGATATAAAATCGTGTAAAATAATCATTTTATTGGAAAAATGATTTGGAAAATAATGACGCAAGTTTCGTGATTTGAATCATCCGTTAAGTCACTCAAACGAGTCCCACCAATATTTATAAATGTTTCCCAATAATGTTACACTTTTGGCCCTTGTGTAATATATTACGGAAACTTAACCCCCATCTATTTTAACTTGTCACAATTAATTTTAACTTTTAAAAATTTATATAAATACAAAAACTTTTACAAAAATTTCATTTCCATCTCAAAATTTTACACACACTTTATATTACTCTCATCTCTCTCTCTCAAATTCCGGCGGCCACCGGCCACCGACCGCCGGCCATCACCACGCCGCCGCCGGAAAACTTTTCCGGCGGGCTTTTCCGGCCAAACCCAAAAATGTTGCTCGTGACCCGATCTACCCGATCCCCATACTCACTCTCTCTCACGCGTGTCACATCCCCCCCCCTGTTCGACCGACGACGGCAGCTCCCCCTCCTCTCCGGCTGCTGTCCCATCGCAGCCATATCCACATCACCGCCACTCCTTGGGGTTACGTGGTTGGTGGTATCAACTCACGGGTGCGTCGCGATTGTGGTGACACCTAAGAAGCCCTTAACTCACCCGGTACTGTTCGGTTTGTTGTTTACACCCGAGATGGTGCGTTTGGAACCGGGTCAGCAGCCATAAGGGCTGCGTTTGGGTTATAAATGCACCAAGGGGTGCGTTAGTAGACAGCTGGGACAGGGGGAGGGCGTGTGGGGTTGGGCCTAACACGCAAGGGTGCGTTTGTTTGGCTACCGCAGGCACCAATGGTGCGTTTGGTTCGTGTAAACCCAAGTAGGGTGCGTTGGCAGTTCATATAGACATACAAGGGTGCGTTTAACAGGCCAACAACACCACGTAAGGGTGTTGTTCGGTGGTTCCAGGCAGCAGAAAAAGGGGTGTCGATTTTACTTTTTTTTATCTTCTTTGTTTTTCTATGTATGTTTTATGGGTCAAACCACAGAGGGGTGCGTTAGGTTTTCAGCCGGGTAGAGTGCGTTGGGTTTGTGTTTTCATCGAGTAGGGTGCGTTGTGGTTTATTATAACACCACAAAAAGGGTGCGTTTTGAGGTTATAGCAAAAGGGGGTGTTCGTTTGGGGGTGGCAGCCACCACCATGGGATGCGGTGAGGTTGGCAGCCACACCATTTAGGGTGTGTTTGTTGACTGGGTTTTCACGAAAAAGGGGTGCGTATGGTTTATAGCAAAAGGGGGTGTTTGGTTTCGGGGTTGGCAGCCCAAGGGGGTGTTTGTTTCGACGGTTAACAGCCCACGGGGGGGCGTTTGGTTGGGGCAGCCACCATTAGGGTGTGTTTGGTTTGGACAGAAACACTAAGGGGTGCGATTTGGTTGAACATGGAAACCGGTTTGGAGTGCGTTTTGGTTGGTTTAGCATAAATAGGTGCGTGTGGATTTGCGTTTACAAGATTACGGTGCGTATGGCTGCCGTGACAGCGTTAGGAAACAACAATTAACCCCCACACCCCCACCACAACAAAACCACCCCCCCCCCCCACCCCACCACAAAAAAAATAAAAAAACAAAAAAAAAAAACCACAAAAAAATAAAAACAAAAAAACCCCCCACCCCCCCCCCCCCCCCCCCCCCCCCCCCCCCCCCCCCCCCCCCCCCCCACCCCCCCCCCAAACACCAATTTTTACACCCCCCCCCCCCCCCCCCCCCCCCCCCCCCCCCCCCCCCCCCCCCCCACCAAAAAACATTTAATATTTAAAAAAAAAAAAATTTTTTTTTTTTTAAAAATTTTTTTAACAAAACACCCCCCCACCCCCCCCCCCCCCCCCCCCACCCCCCTTTTTTTTTTTTTTTTTTTTTTTTTTAACCCCCCCAAAAAAAAACCCCCCACAACACACACACAAAAATTAAAAAAAAAAAAAAAAAAGGTACGTTTGTTAGTGATGTCAACAAGGGTTCGTTTAGTATATATAACCTTAACTAATAAAATATTCAAGGATTTGATATAAATATTAAATCGGACCGGTGGTTAATTGGGTAAAATAATTGTGACTATTATTATATTTCGGATACCACTATAATAGATAGTGACGAATATAATATACTATGATTCGTATAACGAAGTTACAATTATGGAAATAATGTTTATTAAACGATTAATAATAAAACACGCTGAATTGTTTAGAATGTTTTCTATTAAATTAAATTGGTGAAAGTGGATTTGCACAAAAGTCCTTCGACTTGGATCGTTTTGATAAACGGAATGGTCATGGGCGGGAAATTTATATAGATTTCTATATTTAGTAATGTTTTACTAAAACTGCTATTATTTTAGAAACCGATAAAAGGGACCAAGATTATATTTTAAAAGATACATTAACTTGTATTATACAATAACCCGACCAATGAACGAAAACTATACCTTCACAATGAGACGAACTGTTTTAGACGCGACCCGTCGAAGAAACAAATATATTTTATAAAATATTAATTATATTTTATAATGATTATAAACTGTTACAAACATGGTTTGATTAATTCATAACGTTAAGACATGTGTCAACCTTTGTACAAAGCCTTTTCATTAATTAAATTGTTGTCAAACTAATTGGTTTAATTAATTATTCACACTTATTATATAATACCTGCAAGGTATATTATACTTTTCATTAATCTTTGGATTGATTGTCTTTGTTATATAATTCACGTTAGGAATTATATAAGGGTATTTTTCATAAGTAAATATATAAAGAATATTAATTACACACTTGCGTAATTTTCAATTTATTATTTAACAACACCAAACCATTACAGAGATAATTTAGCATATAAAGAATATGGCATGAGATTAATGCTAGCACCAAGGTCGGCTAAAGCATTCCATGAGAAAGCGTTACTGAAGTTACATGGGATAAGAAAACTTCTTGGGTCTCCAAGTTTAGGTGGAACTTTGTTTTTAATCATAGCGGAACTTTCATCGCTAAGGAAAGCATATAAGATTTGTTCGAGTTTGTGCTTATTGCTTACGAGTTCTTTGAGAAATTTTCCATAGTTTGCCATCCCTGCTAAAACATCGGCAAGAGGTACATTGATTCGAACGACTCGAATCATGTCGATGAATTTACCATACTAGGCTTCCATTTGCTCTTTTCTAAGGCGTTGAGGATATGGAATTTTTAGTTTATATGGTTTAGGTATCGAATTTTCTTTGACTGGTTTTGGAGTTTGAGATTTAGGTTGAGGTGTAGATTCCTCATCTTCATCCTCACTATCAAAATTAATAGGAGTATCAGAATCATTTTGTTGATCATTTGGGTTGATAGGTGGTCATAGGATTTACCACTCTGCGTAAATACGGCATTTACATGCTCATTTTGAGCTTGCGGTGGTTAATAAGGTTTGGATGAGCTACCTTTTGGATTTAGTTGAGTGTTACTAGGAAGAGATCTAGAAGGTCGAGCAGATTTCTTTTTGGTTGTTGTTTCAACTTTGGTTTTAAGATCCATAAAAGTATATTTGACAAAAGAGTTGGTCGAGTGTTGAGCTTTTATGAAATTTCTTAATTGTTTTTGAAGGTCGGGTTTATCATTAGAGTTAGATCGATAGTTGTCTCGATTGTAATCGTTTCTTCCGCTCGAATTCCAGTTATCACGATTTGAATCACAGTCGCGGTAATCATTGTAAAAACGAGTACTATGGAAGGTTTGCATGAATTTGGCTTCTTCTTCTGGAGACATAGGTTTGTCATCGTCGTTATGATCGGGGTTTGGTTGTTTTGAACGAGATTGGAATTCTTTATACTGAGCATCCATTTTCATGGTCAGGGCATCCATTCATGCCATAATATTGTCAGTATCAGAATTACTGCTACCTTCATCGGCGAAAGCAACAATTTTCTTTAGAGATGATTTTGGTTTTTGATTTTTAGCCCAATCAAGCTTGAGTAAGACTTTATCTTCGAGGAGTTGATAAGCTTGGTTTGGTGTTTTATAGAGGAAAATACCACCAGCTACGGCATTTAGAACTTCTTGAGTTATTTCGTTGAGGCTGTGATAAAAGATTTTGATGATATTGCCTTTGGATAAATTGTGACCATGGCAATTTATGAGCATTTCCTTCATACAGAGCCAAGCTCGGTTAAGGTTTCATTTTCATGTTGAGAAAAGGCTTAGATTTATCCAAGGAGTCGATCGAAAAGAGCTAGGGGAAAGAATCGGCTTATAAAGGCAGTGTGAAGTTCATACCACTCGATAGTTCCTTCGTTGAGTTCATCCAACCAGGTTTTTGCTTCACCCGTGAGTGATAGGGGAAACATCATTAGGCGGATGGCTTCATTTTCATTGTCTCTGTATTTAAACATATGACATATTTCGAGGAATTCGTGAATGTGTTTGTGTAGATCGGTTTTAATTCTACCATCAAATTGGTTTCCTTTGACGAGAGTCAAGTGGTTACCCTTAATGGCGAATTCGTTTGCGGTTTCAGGAATGGTAATTGCGAAACCAAGAGTCAGAGCGACAACACGGTCGGTAGCCCACGTGGGTTCATCATCTATTGGATTGTAATTTTCAAGGATATCAAGAAAGTGACAAAAATAATTGATATCCAATATAGGTGGATAGACAATTCTTTGTTGTGCAGGTGGTTCGTTTCTTTGTTCGAATGGAACTCTCCTGTTTCGTCGATGAAGTCTTCGATTCAGGGTTCGTTCAGGTTCAGGGAGTGGTTCAACAAGTTCAGAGTTGGAAGCACGTGTATGCATCCAAGGGAGATTTTTTATTTTTAAGAAGGTTTTTAGGAAAAAAACGTTTGACTGCGGGAAGTGCAGAAGGTGGATGGAATGATTTTTTTTAGTTCAGTTTGCCAGAAAACAGTACAATGATTTTTTTAAAATTGGTTAAAATTTATTTCAAAAATTGATTACAGAACAGCTTTAAATCCCCGGCAACGGCGCCAAAAACTTTGATGTGTTTCAAAAGCTTTAAATTAATAAGACTGAAATTACCGATTTATTAAATGGAAACACACGGGTAAAAGTATAACCCACGTATGTAGTATAATATTTTAGGTATGACCAGGTCGTCCACAGGGATTTGATTTGTGTTTGAATAATCGTAGTTAAAATAAACTTTAACAATTTAAAGATAAATGGTGCTAGATTCAATAATGAGAAATATGACTACTCGGATAGCTTCATATAATTCCTAAGCAATGGTGATAATTACGATCTCAGATTCGAAGTTTTTTAATTTATAAAAAGGTTTTCTCGTCAAAAAACGTTTTCACAAATCAACTTATTTAACTTAAGACTTATATTTAGTTAACTCGAACAAATGTGTCACTCAGATAATTCAGTTACTATTATATCACATCTATTTTGTTTATCAAATAACGTAAGCGGATTTCTCCAACCAAACGATAAAGACCGTAGACAAATCTTTAAAATTATATAACATACAACGGGCCTTTCATTCTATACCGTTATATGCATACAATCAAAGTTTATAAGATACGAAACGATTGGATTTCAACATAAGCTTAAGATTAAAAAGATCGCAGTTATACCAAATGCTTATTCATTATATTAACTTCACTGAGTAGTCATGAGAGATTTAGCCTCTCATGGCTACGAAGTTCATAACAAAATAAAAAAAAGAAACAAGAAACATACTATGCTTGGGTAGGAAAATGGATCAAAATCCACCCGTTACAAGTATCGGATCTTACTTAGATCTTTATTTTCTAAATACTATAGTGTTTGTTCTTCGTTCTTCGTCTTTGAATTCAGATTTTGGTGAGGATATTTGAGAGAGATTGAGGTGATGTTCGTTGGGAAGTGCGGCGCACAATTCTGAAAAACCGGCGCACTTGTTAGCATTTTCAGCTTTAGCCCTTTCTTTTCTTCTAACTTGTCTTCTAATGAGTATAAACACTTGTATTTTGGACTTTTTGAGCTCAAGATGTCTTCAACTGAACCTGCACATATTTCATGCTATTAAGTACCAAAAGTTCACGAGAAATGATAAAATATATACAAATAATGCCGCCGAAAACATGTATAATTTAGGCGTTATCAGAAGCGACATCTCAAAGGCAACAAGTTATCAAAAGATATTATACGGTGATTATTACTAAATGAAGATGTTTCACACTTGGAAAGTATTTTATTATTTCAAGCCAAGCCAGAAATAAAGTAGGATGCTTATGAGGAAACAACTCATAACTCCCACTGAATTTGACAACATTGCAAGTTTGTTATTTTCGTTTATAAAATGCATTACTCCTACTGGACCTGACAACAGTGTGAGTGTTCCTTCACTAGTGAAAGTAATTTGTAATTTATCTTTCCATTTACTGAATATCTACACATTATTGCTAATGTGAGTCACATGAATTAGTAAGCAAGTACTTAAATATTCAAAGAAGTGTGTTCAAGTTCTAGCCATCTCAGCTATTTATTAACTTGAAAATTTGGCATGCAATTCCTCCTTTATACGCTCTTTACACCAAAGGTGTGTAGTGCCTCTTACTGGTTTTATGGAAACATTTATACACACGAGATCTCTAGTTATTGCCTTTTCTAGTATTGTGGTGACATTTTCGTCTTCCAATCAAATCTCATAAATATAATAAGATATTTTTTTTAATCTTGATAGCTATAGACACAGGTTCTCTAGTTATCCAAGTTTCTTATTATTATTCAAATATGTCAAGACCAAATAAGGATATTGAAGCAATCTTGAAATAATAAGAAGTCCAATTTACATAACATGTAAGTTTGGTATGAGTTCGAATAGAATTTAGGATAATTCTGTCATTCCTATTATAACTTTGTTTTTCGTTAGTAATAAAGTATAGGAATTAGTCTTTCTTTTCCTTAGGAAAATTAGACATAGTTTGTCTTCCATAAGTAAGAACAAACTTTTGTTTTCGGTATCGTTGCATTAATACATTAAAAGAACTTGCAAATATCATTTTCAGCATTGTCAATAATTCATCCCTTAAAAATTAACTACCCATGTTTATATAAATAACAAATTAATTTTACAAGGGTCTAAGATCCAACTTGACGTTCTACCATTAATGCAGTTGATCTACTAGAAATGGTAAACTCAAAAGGTAATATGTGGGAGATAATTGCCAACATGTGCAACTCTTAGCCTTTATGGGGCACAAGGCATCATAATCCAGAATTACAATGTCAAGTAGCATGTTTAACCCTATCTTATTCCTCGGGTCGAAGTTCTGAACAACCATACTCGATATAAGTTGTCCAATACAAAATCAGTAATTATACAGTCTCAGGTCTGACCATACAATTGGTGTATTACCTTGTTTTGCAATTCACCTAAGACTGTCTAAGAGTAAAAAACAAACTCAAGTGATTTCATACTTGGATGGCAAATGACTTAATTTTAAGGGTATAAAATTTTTGATAAAAATAAGGTTACCAAAATTGTGTATAAGGAAGCATGCATACAACTCTATAACACTAGTAATTTTAAAACATTTCCATTATTGTTTTAAAAACTTACATAAATTGAAATCCCATAATTTTATAAACCACATGCCATTTATAAAATTAGGGTTACCAATTTTACAACATTTCTAAGTATAAGCAATCTTACTACGGATAAGGTTAATTCTACACGGGAGATAATCGAACCCTAGTAACGACTATGACATACTTAAAATATTATTAAAACATTTATGTAAAAAAATTTATTCTTGCGTTGTTCCGTCGCGGGTTCCTTTGCGGAAACCACAAAACCCATGCGTTATAGAACGTTTGCAAGATTTAACAAATTTACGTATATAACCTATGATTTAGCAAAGTGTACATAGCAATATACATACAATAAGCATTTTAATCCTTGGCTTTGAGTCCATATTAATTTTGAAAATCATTTTTGCATAATTATAAAAAAACGCCACTTATATAAAACATGCAAAACATATTTACCAAATTAATCATACTAAACAAAATCATTTACGGAATTAAAACAATAATTCAACAAAAGTCTTCTCATCTTTTGCAATTAACCAATTAATTCACGTAATGATCTCATGCATACCATACTAAACAAGCATGCATACAATCTATATTAAGCTTAATAACCATGGTTTACATGCACGTAACCCATGGTTGACAATTTATTTACAAGATAAATAAGCAACTAAATAATTTCCTAAATAAGATTTCATATAAAAAAGGCAAGTAAATATTCATGTTTCCTAATATGTGATATTTTAGGACAATAATCTTTTACTAAATAAATTCTTAAAAAAGATTTCACATAAAAAGAAAATAATATTAACAAAATATGTAACATATTTTATTTCCATACTTTATGTGATAATTAGAAGGGATATATTTCATTAAATAATCTTAAAATAGATTTTCACATAAAAAGCAAGAAATATATACGAAATATGCATTTTGTTTACATCTTTTCTGTTTTTTATGTAATTACAAAGCTATATGATTTGGTTCGTGATGCCAGTGTTGGAAATGGTTATCTAATAACCCTAATATTACACATAATATTCTACGAGCTACGCAGCGAAAATAAACTCATATAACAACTATAATTAACATATAACATAAACGGAAAAAAACCAAGCTAAATCAAGAACCGGCGCTTCTTGAGAATACACACGTATATTAAACCCGTGTTAATACTGAAAACCTTCTAGTTGCTGAAAGCAGTAACCTCTACGTGTATCCACACTACACATTAACCAATATCACCTGAATGCTAGTTCCATAAACCAACGGACGAAGAATATAACAAGTAATCGAACTCAAACATTTTTCCACAAGGGGTGTTTGTGGATGTCGACTACAAGGAGAAGAAGAGAGAAGGGATTCAATCCATAATGGGGTCTAGGGATCCTCTATTTATAGTGTTAGGGTTAGGGTTACATAGCTTTAGGAAAAAGCTACCTAATCTTGACACTTTTGGTCCCTCTTCTTTCCTTTACTATAATCGGCCACCATCTAAGCCCAAAACAACCTTGGTGTTGACTTTTTG
>BQNB010079330.1:0-22536 GCA_026074375.1 Tanacetum coccineum | reverse complement strand
CGGAAACAATGGAGGAAAAACATTAGCCATCTCTATGGTTGAAGAGGCGTGGTTGAGTGAGAAGAAAGAGGTGTGATCGAAAGACAAAGAGTGTTTTTGTTGAAGAGAAAGAATGTTTCATCGAAGAGAAATAATGTTTTCGTTGAAGAGAAAGAATGTTTTCGTCGAGGAGAAATAATGTTTTCGTCGAAGAGAAATGGAGAGCATTTTAACTAATGTTTTTAAAAGGCTTGAATAGGGATTTTCGAATATGACCTTTAACGTTTGCGATTGCAAGTTAAAGATACTTGAATATTTCGGATGAAATATTTAAGTTGTCAAATCTACTTAGAAGGGTATTAGATTTACATCTAACTTTTCCGTGACAATGAGTGTATTATTTGGAAGAAAGGGAGATGATGATTAAGGAAATGTGTGAAGGAAGACTCTAGAAGATTTAAGACCATTTTATGACTCTTTTGAGAATTTAGATTAGTGATGCGGACGTGAAGAAAGATATTCTAGTGTGAGAAAATATATACATAGATGTATAAGACATATATATATATATAAGCATGTAAGTTTATCTAAGCATGCATCGACACAATAATCAACAAGATTAATGTGTAAGACTATATGACATCTAAACCTTATTTGTCATACATCAACCTAACATAGTGTAGGTGCACAATTAACATGTAAGTCATGTAAGATGATGCAAACAAAACATGATAATTTTAAATGCAATCATCATGTAAAACATGTTAGCATTTAGCACTTAGGAGCATGTATTATTTTGATAAACTAAGAGATATTTTATCTAAATTGATAAAAAAAAGACAAACGCCTTTATAATAGACATGCATTTAATAGATATGCAATTAATCGTTGAGCATCAAAATAATCATGAAGTCATATAATTGCATCAGATGGGAGCAAGTTATTATCTTGACGCTTCAAAGCACATATGTGAGGTGCACGTTGTCTAGATTGACTAAAGAGAAATCTAATTTCTACTTTCTTAGTGTGCACTCCTAATGAGATACAAAGTTTATCGATGTAGACTATCATTAGGCATATTTAGAAAGAGTCATTTAATCAAATTAGAGAATGAATATGAGACTGTCACTAGTGGTGCTCAATTAAGGCTAAACACGACCATTTTTACAGGTTATACCACGAACCCAACTTCACTCTTAGAAGCAATTCAACCATTAGGTCAAATTGAATTTCTAGTGCAATAGATTCTCCAATAGTCATTCTCATGTTAGATAAAATATAATTCCTATATTTGCCTAATGAAGTGTAGTAAAGATAGAATTTGTATTATCTTTTCATAGAGGGCCTAACATGACTCAAGTAACATGCTTTAATTTTGGTTCGCATAATCCTAATCAAGATGTGTGTAATTCTAAGGTTAAATGAGAGAGCAAGCAAGTTGTTGTATGTATAAGAGAGAATGAGTCATCTAGGACCTAGGATTACGCTTAAGAGTGACAATGTGTAATACTCTACAATGAGAGTGTTCAAAGAATGTACCTTTGCATGTCTTTTATGAAAGAAATCCAATTAAGGTTATTTACCTTAATAGATCTTGTGAATGTTTCTTTATAGAAATAATAATGATTTATTAAAGGTTAGTTACATGTATGTTAGACTTTTAAGCAAGTGATTCACAAGAGGAAGATGTTTTAAATCTAATGCCATAGGGCAGATATACCTAAACAGAAGATGAATTTTGGACGAAGGATCCATCGATCAGGGAGGTGCCAAATTTGGGCAAGGATCATTTTCTTATTATTTGGGAGATGGTGTTGATATTAGGTTATTAGGAGAAGCTTATATAAGTTATAAGAGTTCTCAATTTGAGTTTTCAGAAATAACATCCAAGTCTTTCTCATCAAGTTGGAGTACTTATGAGTTTCCCGATGGAAATTTATAAGTCATCAATCCGACTTAGAGTGTGTTAAGTTTAGCATGTGTAATTTGACTATAGCTAAAAACATAAACATTTAAACACTTTAGACTCAATGAGACATCTTCATTGCAAGTGTGAGTTACAATTTGATGACTAATCTTGTTGTCTTACAATCAACTTCGTGATTTCATGTAATAATCGAGAATGGTTAAACATGTAGACTCGAAAAATATCTATGGTCATTTGATTGATATTTCCGTGATCTAGATAAATCCTAGTCTTGATTTCATGTTCATATTCTAATTTTGTAATTAGATTGAATAGTGAGATTGATTATCGTTTAAATAATAATCATCTTCATATTTAAAATCCTCTTACGATCACTTATTAAGAGAAAGCACAAAAATGGTTTGTGGAATATGTTCAATTCTTTCTAATCCTAACCTTAGATGGTTAAAGGGTTAATAGGTGAAGAATAAAAGTATGCTTATTTGTAAGTAAGAGAGAGTTTTAATGAGAAGATAGTTTGAGTTTTGAGTTGTGCTTTTGAATTGTATGAGCAAAGTTACATATGTTGTGCATTTTCTCATTTTTTTTGTTTTCGAAAATGAAAACTTTACCAATTGCATTGCAGGGTAATTACTTAAATATTTTAGACAAAACATCCAAGTTGTCAATCCTTATTCTATTGGTATTTTATGGCATATATTTGCCAATATTTAGACACAAACTATTAGACAAGTAGGACTCAATATGACATCATCTACACAAGTGTGAGTTATGATCGATGGCATATTTTTATCATTTGGAAAGGCTGCATTATTTTCACCATCAATCGAGTGTGATTGAGTATGTTGTTTTAGAAATAATATCTATTGTTATATTTTGATATAATCCTTAAAGCTTAGACAAATAAGAATCCAATTTCTTGTCCATACTCGAATCCTGTCAATAGATTCGATAAAATCAATCATAGTTTGAATAATGAGTTGTATATATTCGAAATCTTCTTGACCCTCTCGACACTGTTTTAAAAGATAGACAAATAAAGATTTTCATAGTGTGTTCACTAATCTAAAAACTGTTGGAAGGTGAGGTTGATGAATAATGACATGTAATTTCTTACTTCATGATTGTCATATATTTTGCTTGTTGCAAAAAATATGTGCTGTATATATATGTATGCATATTTTTGACATTTTATGAGTTTATAAATTGATTTTCTTATCTAACCATTTTTTATACGACACACATCTTTAGTAGAATAAACTATAGGTTTATAAATTGAATATAATTATGTGTGTGTTAGAACATGCAAGCACAACAAAGTTAAAAAAATTCTTTACTTTAATTACCCATTATTTAATACAATCTTTTTTTTTGGTTTAACCAACCGAGGTCAAACAACGCAAGATGATGAAAAATATAGACATTTTGTTTGAAAGAGAGATAATGTGTTGGAAATATTTTAATGATGGGTTTTAACATATGATCTTAGGACATTATTTTTCACTTATCACTTGACAAATATTACCTTTCATTCCTTAGTGGGTCACTTCACTCAAAAATGATCTAAAAGATGTTTATGTAACACTTGTAAATATAGTGATCTATGCCTATATGCAATGCACAAACAATTTTACACCTTAACGCAAGAAATCTAGCGTAATTCCTATTAGGCATAATCCAAAAACTAGTAACATACAAATAGCATACATGGCACATGTGTTTAGATATATAATTAGCTCAATTACAAATAGTAATGATTACTTATTAATATCTATTAACTAAGTTGAAACAAAAGTAAACACACATAATCATCTAGCATACACATAAGGATATTCGTCGTTGTTTTGTGTATTAGATATAACGATGTATACTTAGCTTGATTTGATTTGAAAATAAAATAGTTTTCTCCTCATTTCAAAAGTTTATCAAGATGAATGTTTTGAAAAGATAAATACACCATTTTTCAAAGATACATTAACTAGAAAAGGCTTGACTTGAAGGAAAAGATAAGCTACAAGTTTTACGTCAAAACAAAACATACAATTTTGACCACTATGTAGTATTTTGCATTTCTGACTAACTTTAGTTTGTTAAAATGACTTGGAAGTATTTTTAAATGAAACTAGACTCAATTATCTAAAAAATGGCGGGTGGCACGACTTCTACGGACTTACGGTTGATTTTATATGATTTTTCAAAGTTTGGGGGGGCGTCCAAACATTTATGGGACCGCCACCAGTGACCCAAAAATACGTTTTTCGTATAAAATCATTTGGTAACTTAATGTAAAGACGTAGGACTTCAGGGAGTTGTTCCAGCACATAGAACATGTGTTTTAGACATCATTTTTACTCCTAGGACTTACAAAGACGTATTTTATACTTCCAAGCTTTTTGAGAATATTTTTAGTCAAGCTAGTATACGAGGTATATTTAACAACAAAACTAATACGAATCAAGCAACAAAACACTTTTCATATTTAATCCCCCTTCATGGGTAATTTGATACATGGATCGTACTCTATTTTAAAAACCATTTGTTTTGAAAACTAGAGCGACGTGGCTCTAATACCAATTGTGAAAACCGTAGAGGGGGGGGTGAATACGTTTCCTCTTAAAAACTTCAAATCTTTGTTTGTGTAAATTATTTTATCACTCTGTTGGCGGTCCCATAAATGTATGGGGGCCGCCCAGTACATAAGGGGGCCACCTATTTAAATGGGGACCGCCTCCATAAAGAGGTTTTCGCACTAGATATTTGTATCAAGATCATCAATAAAATTTGAGCAATATGAGAAGTGTCGATATTGGAAGTTTCCAATAAATAGCACATATTTTTACCAATATCCACACTCACAATGTTTACTACAAAGAGCTACACAACCATGGCTAACACAACAAACATAACAGTTTCACACAATCATAAGCACAATGCAAGTGTAATAGTAAAGCGATAAATGTAAAGACATAAGTAAAGAGAAAGGTAAAAGAAAATGCAAACCGACACGATGATTTATAGTGGTTCGGTCACGAAGCTCCTCTTCGCCCTACTCCACTCCTCGAGTATCCAACTCGAGAGTTACTTCACTAATCAACAAGCTCCCTTTCGGCGGAGAAAACCTTATACCAATGCTTACATTATTTTCCGACACTAAGCTAGATGTCGAGTTCTTCTTCGGGTACAACCAAACCCGTTATGTTTTATGGCCCAACATAACAAACCTTGTGTTTTATGGCCTAAACACATAAACCGCGTCGCTTACATTATTTTCCGACACTAAGCTAGATGTCGAGTCCTAATCTTAGCTAGAACCAATCTACCACTTCACCAATGTATTTTAAGGCCTAAAATACTAACCAACCCACAATAAACCCATCCAAATATATACATCATTTGGATCTACACACTACTAAAGATTGGAAGACATGGACTCGATTTATATGTAACAAATGTTACAAATGGACTAACTAGACTACATAACTTCGGATCTTGAAGATGACCGAAGTTCTTCTCTTGCACTTAAGGGAAGAAGGAAAGAGTAGAAGATTGGATCACATTTAAACAAGATTAAACAAGTTAAATGATCAAAGATTTAGAGAGATTTAGTGAGATCTAGAGAGAGAAAGAACTGAGAGAAATTCGTGCAAAATGGTTATGAAAATAGTTGGAGGTGACCCACTATTTATAGGAGCTGAAAAACAGCCTGTCAGGAAACGACGGTCCCAGATATATTAGGGGGCCGCCGGATAATTAAGGGGGCCGCCGGCCTATTTAAGGGACCGCCCCGACACATGAGATTGCTATGGCTGACTGAGAGTCGCAGCACAACGGTATTTTATTGTAGTTGAAGCCATAATCCTTAAGCTATGTCCTTATCCGCATTACTTGAGCACAACTCGTAGATAACGCAACGTACTCCACTTTTGCTGATGACATTCAGTGCAGTCCTGCTTCTTTGACATCCAACTGACTAGCTTATCACCTAGGAGATGTATTCCTCCACAAGTGCTTTTACGTGTATCAAGACATCCGGCGTGATCGGCATCTAAAAAATCTGTTAGTTCAAATCCAGAATCCTTCGGATACCAAATTGCCATGTTAATGGTTCCCTTTAAGTATCGAAAAATTCCTTAAACACTTGAGTGGTTTTCAGTTTGTGTGTCTTGATAACCGTGCACAATAAAATACAGATTTGCACAATGTCCTGGTCCTACCAAGAAGTCAGATACAATAGGTGAACACCATTCATACTACGGTAGTTTGTTTGGTATACGGGATTTCCACTCAAATCTGCATCCTATTTAGGGTTAGTAGCCATTGGTGTACCAATGCTGTCACATTTATCCATACCCTATTTTTTAAGTATTTCTAAAGCGTACTTGGCATGATTGATAAAGATACCTCGTGGGGATAGGTGGATCTGAAGGCCTAAAAAGAATTTCATTTCCCCCACTAAGGATATCTCAAATCTACTATGCATTTATTTTTTTTTTTGTTTTTTTTTTTCAAATTTTTTGTTGTCTTTTTAGAATAATTTGTTTTGTCTAGACTCGAATAATTATGTCATCTATTAAATTTCACAAATAGATGTCCTCCCCCATATCAATCGTGAATAATAGGGGTCAATGGTACCCTTGTAAACCTTTGAATCAAGCAATCTGATAGTTTCATCATACCAGGCTCTTGGAGCTTGCTTCAATCTATATAGAGCTTTCCTTAGACGGTAAACTTTTTCTGGATGATCAGGATCAACGAAACCATCTGGTTATGCAACATAAACCTCCTCCTTCAGTGGACCATTGAGAAATGCCCTTTAACGTCTATCTGGTAGGTTAGAAAAGATTTGTATGTTGCGTATACAATGAAAAGCCAAACAACTTACAAGCGAGCAACTGGAGCAAAAGATTCCTTAAAATCAATACCCTCTTTATGTGCATACCCCTTAGCTACAAGTCGTGCTTTATTGCAAATTATAGTTTTATCTTCATCCTTTTTGTTCTTTCATAACCACTTTAGCCTGAGACTATCTTGCCAAGTAGTTGTCGACGAGTTCCCAGACTTGTAGTCTGTCGAATTGATGAAGCTTATCTTGTATTGCCTCGATCCATGTGGAATCAGCAATTGCTTCCTTTATGTTTTTTAGTTCAGCAATACTCATGGTGAGCGCGAACATACACATTTCAGGATATGTAGCAAGTTGTCGTCTTGTTTGCACTGCTGGATGGATTCCACGAACTTGTTCTAACGGGTGATCTTTAGTCCATCAGCGTTCAGACTGATGGCATTGGTAGAAGGTATGCATATTTGAATTATCAATATTGTATGAGGATGACTCAGCAACTTCTCGTACTGGGGTACAGAATGGGTTGACAAATTCATATGGTTCAAATTATGCATCTCCTGCTTTATTAACGTTGGTTTCCTCAGCATGAACTATTGTAGTTAGAGTTATTAGTTTTGTTGTAGGGTGAATATTCGTTGTAGGTTGTGTGTCTTGTTGTTGAGAATTATCATAAAGAGAAGAAGACTTGTTGACACTTAAAGTACCGGCAGTGAAAAATTCATTGTACAAGGGGCCGAATAGAAAATCTAACTCTTGTTGTGATGGAGCTGTTGTATCTGCTTTGGAGAAACATTTTGTAGTTGGGGTGTGGGGCTAGGGTTTCAATAGTCTGACACCTTTTATCGCTGGAGAATGAGGCCTGAAGTGTTATTATCAACAGACGTCTCAGTCAGCTCTTTGATTTCATCAAACTTAATGTGTATGGATTCAACTATCAATGGGTTCTCTTGTTATAAACTCGATATCCCTTAGAGTGAGTGGAGTATCCCACCAGAATGCATGTATCCTCTTTTTCTTTCATCTTGTCGAGGTTTTCACCATCTCTGATTAAGTAATAGGTGCAACCAAAGATGTGAAGGTGTCTGACTAAGGGTTTTCTGTCATTGATGATGTGATATGTAGTATTCTCATGTGTCAGGATTATGATTGATCTGTTTTGAGTATAGCATGCGGTTGTAGTTGCTTCAGCCCAAAAGAACAAAGGAAGTTTAGAAGCTGAAAGCATCGTTCGAGCAGCCTCAACTAGAGTACGGTTTCATCTTTTAACAATGCTGTTCTGTTCAGGTGTTCGAGGAGTAGATGTTTGATGCTTAATTCCTTCTTATTTGAAATATGCATGAAGTGTCTTGTTTAAGAACTATGTGCCTCTGTAGTTCAAACAGTAATCACTTGAGCTTGAAGATTGCTTTGAATCATCTTGAGAAAATCTTTTAGAACTTCTAGTGTTTCATCCTTGGATCTTAGAAATAGAGTCCAAGTATATCTAGAGTAGTCGTCAACAATTACTAGAATGTATTTCTTCCCACTGATGCTTTCAACACGCATAGGACCACACAAGTCCATATGAAGCAAATTTAGCCGTCCTTTTGAACTTGGAACAACTTTTGATTTGAATGAGCTCCTTTTTGCTTTACTCAGTTCATAAGAGGAACATAGTTGATTCTTGACATATTTCAGTTTTGGTAAACCAATCACGATATCCTTCTTTGAAAGAAAGTTGACGTTTTAGAAGTTAAGATAAGAAAGTCTTCGATGCCATAACCATGCTTGAGTTGGTGATGCTTTAGCCATGAAACAAATTGGAGTTGATGAAGTTGTTTCTTGCAGAGAAATTGTATAGAGATCAGATCCACGATTACCAGTTAGTAAATCGTTTCCCTAAAGATCTCTAACAAAACAAGTAGATTTTCAAAAAGCAACCTCCAAATTCGCATCACAAAATTGACCAACCGAGAAGAGATTGTAATTGAGGCCTTCAACGTAATAAACCCTTTTGATCGTGATATTTCCTTGAATCAAATCTCCGTATCTAAAAATTAGAGCAAATTGATCATTCCCAAAATGAACAGTACCCATATATTTTTCAACAAAATTGTACAATAGCTTTAGATTACCCGTCATATGCTTTGTGCATCCAGAGTCAACAATGAATAGGATGAGTTAAACAATATACAAGATAATTAGAGGACGATGGAACACTTGAAAAATTGAATCCTAAAGTATTTATGAGTTTCAAGACATTAGTTATCCTAGATACATTATCTATGGCAAAGCTAACTCTTTTTTTCACATTTTCATTCTTAATTTTAGGCACCCATTTCATTTTTATCTTAGGAACCCATTAATATCTTTATGGGTATTGTTGTCCTATCCACTATTTCCATGCCTTACTAGTTTTCTCATAAAGCATCATATAGTAACTCTTGGATTTTTGGATAGTTGATTCTGATGCAACTGTTTTCTTAGGGGGTGTTGCAACAGATTTGTTCGCTAGACTTTTGGGTTGTCTAGTAATAATAGTCCCTACTTTAGGCTTTTTAGTTCTAGCATTCACGTCATTTAAAAATTTAGAAACACAAGAATCATGATTCGAATTATACACACATTTTCCACAAGTAGCACAATCAGCATTAACATTTGAAATTCTGGATTTTAAACTGTCATTACACGTAGTTACAGACTTTGTTTTATTAGAAATAGTAGAAACCCTATAGTGGTCTTCTACTTTAGTCTTCTTAAACTTCACTTGACTATTGTTTGGCACGACCTTATCTTTCATTTGAGTGCTCCTAAGGTGTGGTCTGATAACATTAGTTCTGTGAATTATTCCTGTAGAGATAGACATTCGAGGATCTGTATTCCTAGACGTCTGAGACAGTTGTGGTGCTCTAGTTTGTGTTATCCTAGTGTCAATTCGATACATGCCTGGTTTAATCACATTTGTGTTTCTTACAACTTGTCTTGCTGTTTGAGGTAAAATTTGTGTAGTGACTGGTTGTGATAAATTATCTGATACATTAGTTTGGTGAACCGACTTTGTCTTTGAAAAACTTTTCCTCTCAAGAGAGTCTAAAAAAAGAGTCGGTTTGCCTAAAACTGATGGTTTTAGAATCCCTTGTGCATTTGGTTGTCGAACAACAGATGGTTTATCAAACTTAGTTTCCATAGATTTTCCTTTGCATTTCTCAATGAGTTTCTTTAACCCACTTATGGCAATGTTCTTGTCTTGCAATTAAACTTTCAAATCTTGTATGTCGTGATATTGTTCACGTTCTTTTTAAAATACAGTGGATGCATTTTCTTTGCAAACTGTGTCATTTTTCAGTTGTTCTTGACATTGTTGTAAAGCAAGTTCAAGAGAAATCGACTGTTTTTCTAGTTTAGCAAAACTTCGTAAAAGCCCGTTGTAAACTTCTTTACTAACATTTTCAGTTTGGTTAGAAAGCTTTTCCGCAAGACATTCACATTCTTTGACTTTATGAAGATATAAGCATTGCAATTCAGTGTGAGCATCTTAATCAGATAAAGAATGCAAATAAGAACACATAACATCATTTGACACACACTCTAGGAGATGTAGATCATACATGTTTGAAAAATCTGCTTTTTTCAGATTCAAGTTCGTCAATCTCTTTTTCAAGGGATTTAACGTACTTTAAATCTGCATACATCTCTTGTTTAAGTTCATTTACAAAGATAAAACTATCATTTTGTGTTTTTATGGAAAGAGGTATCAAACATGTTTTTATTAACACTTCCATATCAAGAGCAGTTGGTGCACAAAATTGGTCATGTGAATGTTTTTCCCAAGCTTGATCAACAAGTTCTCTAAAATGATTTATGTTATTTGTCATTACATTATAATCTTGTCTACTTTTACTAATTGATTTTGAAGTAGGTAAAAACCGATGTTTTTGAAAATTTTTGGTTTAGATTTAACAAAAGATTTTCTCCACATTTTCTTTCTGACTTCATTTGCATGTGCCAACTGATCATGATATTCATGTGATGCTGGATTAAAAATTTCATAAAGACTATTTTTCTTTGTGTAATCATAAGGTTGGACTTTGTCTTTATTTAATTTTGATCTACTCTCTTTTTTAAGAGTTAGTGTCTCTTTCCTATTAGGGGCAAATACGTTTGCAAGATCAGAAGTATCATATGGGATCTCATACAAACATGGTTTTTTAGATTGAGCTTTCTTGAGGTACATAGGATTTGCAAAAGTTGGTCTACCATTTAATGTTGAGCCTTTGGGAGCTAACATATGAATGGTTTGAATTGATTGATTCCTTTTATAAACAATTTCATTCAAAAACTTTAATTGCTTTTCCATAGCAATCAATTTGTCTAGATCTTTTTCTTCCTTTAGTTTCAAATCCATGACTATCTTGGTTTTCTCTTTGACAAGACCTTCGTAACGTGACTTTGTTAAAAAACTCTGTTTGACTAACTCATCGTGTTTCTCTTTGACAACTGAAATTTCATAGGCTTTAGGTTTTAAACCTTATTTTATGTCAATTTATTTTTGAGCTAATAATCTTCGAGTGTAGGATATTGGAAATCGTAACACAATCGGATGACAAGTGGATTAGACAAATCTAGAGAGAGAAAGTAAGAGAGAACTTTCTAGTGAGAGAAAATGAACTTGTATTATGTAAATGACTAACCCACCTCTTCCATTGCATGGAAGAGGCTTAAATAGTAACAACAAAAACCGGTCTAAGGCCTTGGTAGAGGGCTTACACGTTGGGTTTAATACCCGGCCCATTACCGACTGTTGTACATTAACTACTTAACTACGAGCAACAATAAATGGTAAACTACACGGGGCGATCGAGTCTTTTTTCTAATATCTAACAATCTCCCCCTAAGGGAGGTCACCCCAGAAAATACTAAATTAATCTCAACAATCTTGATCTTGTGTTCCGCTCGTAGTCTTTGATTCTTCATGCATTGATCTCTTTGTACATAATGTAGTGATCTTTGAACTTAGTTCCTTTGACTTGTGTCATCTTTAAGCTTTCTTTGAGATCATTAGCCATAGTAAATCTCTTAATCATCCTTGTTATAGTATTGCCTCCATGTAATGTTGTGACCTTCAGACCGACATGCTCACACTTTTCTGGATCATGATAGCATGCATCAGAGCATCAGAGTTGCGGAAGCTGTGTTATAGGTCTTTTAGTTATCATGATGTATTTGATTAGGAATGTTATGTGTGAGCATGGGGTTGTAAATTTACATGTCTCTTGCCAGCAGCTGCTACCGTCGGGGATTCCTGCAAGTATATGTTAGTAATAGACAAACGAAAGTGTCTTTGTTCACTTTCTTTGAATAAGGTTGTAAGAACTACGGTTCCCCGTTAACCAGTATAAATACTGCCTGTAATCAGGTAGAATTCTGAAGAATCTCCTTGACAGGGTTTCGTAGCTGCACTAGCCGTTCTCAAACCAGAGCGTCTCAAAGTAGACAAAGCACGGAGTGAGTGAACCAGTAAATTAAAACCCATTGATTAATGAGAAATTGATTTGAAAGTTAGTCGCGTGTCACTTAGAAACGAGTTTTTGTGACACATCAAAGGTTTTATAACATAAATCAAATTTCATCAGAAACACATTTGTTTTGAAAGATATACACAGTCAATGTGCTCGAATATCAGTTGTTGAGCACATCGAAAGGTTTTCCAAAAACTATCCGTCAATTCACTGTCTGGAACAAGTTTGATTCATAAAGAATCGCACCATTGTTGCTTTCCATTTGTCACAAGTTTGATCCATAATGGATCTCACATGTTACCTACCAAGAGCTTGTTTGATGTTGGTTCTAGAAGGATTTCCATCTTCATTGTGAGTACTTTCGTATCACTCGGATGTTCTGGCAATACCACGAGGATAATGCGTAGGACTCTCACGATCTTACTCGTTATCACAGTGTGTGATGAGCAAGCATATTTTGAATTAATGTCCTAACGAGATTTATAGATGATCTCATGGCTTTAGACTCAATTGTGCATTTTTAGTTTTAGTAGTCGGAGGCTAGAGCAGACTGCCACCTTTTCAATATCATTTAACTCGGAGTGAGAGAGATGATAGAAATGTATTGATCTCCATGAGAAATGAAACAAGAATCATTTGAGAGATCTTGAGTGTCTAGGGAGGGTTGTGCAGCGTATCACTGGGTCTATGATACTTGTCTTCAATGTCAGCAATGAACCATGTGATTCTGATAGCATATGTAGTGACCTAGTTTCTGCCTAATGTTTAAGGAGGGCTGCTTTCTTTTCACCCTTTATCTTAACATTTTTTTCATTCTTCAACCCCTTTGGTGCATACCGAGACTTCATTACTAGTACCTTGTTGGGTTTATTCCAGTACTAGCTCCATCGGCACTATTCCCTTTTTCTCACTTAACTCCTTTTTTGCATCATACCTAAGGACTTCTACACTAACTAGTAGATTGTCCTTGGGGATCCCTCCTGCTTTGACAGGATCATAGGAACATGTACCTAACCTTACCATCCTTATAACTCCGATAAAGTAAATACATGGTCGGTCTTTTGGTACTGTTCTCTTCGCCATAAAACCATTTGAAAATCAATCAAGGTACGAGCGATGTAAACATCAAAGCATTAGTACCTCGATTGTTTTGATTCATGAAATTTCCCCCCCTCAATATGTGCACTGATCATCAAAAATATTTGGCACATGGAGGGCAGAGTACCTGATTGAGTCTTAAGATCACATTATTATCAGATTTAATATTTAAATCACATTCTCTCCCCTGATCAAAAATTTCAAACCCTTTGAGATTTAGGATCTCAATTGATTTAAATATGTTAGAAAATTTGGGAGAAAATGTGGTCTGATTAAATACAAGCCGATATTGGAACCTATATATGCTCCCCCTCAATTAATGAGGGATTCTGTTAGTTTCAGTTATGATGAGTTTATAAATGATTTGGAGTTTAACGAGAAACTCATGAAAAATTCATAAACTGACACATAACACTGATTACCACACTACTTATTGATTTACAGGGTGTATGTTACATAACAGATGATATTGACCTTAATGTTGGAATGATGAAATCATTCCATTCTCTTGATTAGTCGGTAGTCAACATCTCTGAACCATCCACTAAAGAAGCATTCGAGATTCCTGAAGATTCTTCAGATCTTTAACATTCTACCAAATATCTCGATGAATTGTTGATTGTTGTGGTGAAGGTGGTGGTGGTGGTAGTGTTGATGTTGTTTCAGTAGTCGCTGTGAAGCTGGAAGGAACATTCTCATTGGCCATGTTATCTGCACAATTCTATCAACAAAGATAGACAAACATGACAGATGTATGATGCTAGATGAGAATTTTAGCCATGGTTGATTGGCATGCCATATTTGATTCAGAGGAGATTAAATCACAAGCGGTAGACTTAAATCATCATCAAACCGCTACCTCGTAGCAGTTTTCCTTCTCAAATATTAATATTCATATCATAATCAAACCGCTATCAGGAAATTTATCAAACCATTATTTAGTAAAAATGACAAGCAGCTATCAAGACCATTCATAGTAAACCGCAATCAGGCATTTTCAAGTAAACAACTATCGATCACATGCAATTCAATCATATTTCAACTTTCAATTCAAGATCTTAGGGACCTAATTCCAACACAGAAAGTACAATCCTGAGCATAACACGAGTGCACACTCACTTAATCAACAACAATCAAACTGCAATCGACTAGCAAGAAATCAATCATCATTTGAAAATCATTCAATCAGATCATACAAATGCATGGGGATCATATTTGATCATCAAACTCGAATCATCTAATCCTAACAACCATATCCCAGCAAATCAAAGTTGGCAGATTTAGTCCATAGGATTTCAAACTTCTTGTACTTACGGTATTAAGTATTTAGGGTTAAATAAGATTAGAAAATGGCACAACTGGTCCTGGAAGTTATGTACAGCTAGGAAACATTTATCAAATTGCACATAAGTCCCTAATCTTTCTAACTAATGACACATTTGGCTCTTTGAGTTAGAATAAATTAACTCCCCCTCAAATTATAACCCTATTTAAATACAAAACCGTTTCTGTTTAAGTATAAGATGATTTAATATGTCCGTTTGATGTCATAAAATTTGAAAAAGAACTACTCTCCCCCTCAATCAATGACCCGTTTTCTATTTAAAGAGCTGTAGTCGTTGATTGAGCGTCAAATTTTGAAAACTTCAGGTCCGCTTGATTGGTAAATACAACTTTTCCAATCTTTAGAAACACAAATAATTTTTTAAAGAATCATGGACGGAAAATCATTTGGATAAAAAGAAGACTTCTCTTCTGGATCAAGAAATAATGCACTGAAGCGTACATTAGATCGAGGGTGCACGGATATAAAGTAATCCATGCTCGGGAGAACTTAATCACCCGTTGTTAGGAACAACCGTCTTTTTGGCGACGAGCTTTCCTCATTTTGAAAACCGGGTTGCAGTCTGAAATAACTGCAAGCCATAAAGACATGTTTTGAAAAGTTTAAACTTCCGTTCGAGCTTCATTTAAAGACCCGTGTCATTATTGAATGACATTTCTAGGACCGTAAATGTTATCGATAAACGGAAGACATGTCTTGAAAAACTATTTTTGGCATTTTTTATGGATTTTTGTGGGTTTTATATTTTTGTATTTTCTTTTTGATTTTGAATATGTACATATTTACATAGTTACTTAAGCAAATCCGTAACTCATTCCGAATCATGCCTTGAAGAACCGTTAGAGTGTCTCTGGCTTCAAACTCTCAAGCCCAGCGTAGGGAGAATAGAATTCAAATCGTCTCTGGCAGTGCTTTAAGTGAATATATTCCGCCATTGATACCCTATCCTCACGAAAATACAACTCATCAACCACTCCTTTTCCACATGTTCTCTGATGAAATAATTCGGAATGTCGATGTTTTAAGACCTAGATACTGGACGTTGTTGCACAGTGAGCTATGCACCTTGTTGTCAACAATTCAAGAGGGATGTGATTGTATGCAAAGCCACAATCCGATAATTGAGACCTCATCCATAGGATTTGGGCACAGCATCCAGACATCGCGATGTATTCAGCCTCTGTAGATGAGATGGACATGCTAGTTTGCTTCTTTGATGACCAGCTTACTAATTTGTCACCAAGGAACTGAGCACTGCCAGATGTGCTTCTTCGAGTGTCTTGACAACCTGCATGATCTGCGTCTGCGTATGCTGTTAGTGCCATGGCGGTGTCTTTCGGATACCAAAGACCCATATTTATGGTTCCTTGAAGATACCGAAAGACCCGTTTAACTGCTTCAAGGTGCTTTTTAGTGGGTGTTAATACAAATAATGTCCAAAAATGTTATTTATAGGGAAGTTTCGAGGTAATTGGTTATAAGGCATGTGATATTGCGTGAGGACACATAATCGTTTAGTTTGGGGAATTTTGATATGTGCAAATTACACATATCCGTTTATGCTTAAAAAGACCCAATTAAACCCAAAACAGACCAAAAATAGCAAAAATGTGCTTGTATTTGTGTTTTGTGTGTGCAGGAACGGATATATCAGAAATCACAAGAAAACCATCAAAAACAAGCAAGCACGGACATGAGAACGGAAGAGTGAACAAAAGCCAGAAGCAAAGCCTAGAAAAGTCAACCTCCAGTCAATCTTGGTCAATAAAAGTCAACCCCTAAAAGACAAAACAAAAAAAAAACATTCCATTTTCACCCTCCAAGTTTCACAAAAGTCTAAAAATAGCCCCTCACCCCTTAATGGGCCCTAAAAACCCTAGAAAACTTACCCGGATACCATTTTAGCCTAAAAGCCCATTTCATAAACCCATTTCCCTTTTCATAAACCACAAGGACCTAAACTGTCATTTTGTAAACTTCTTTTACACTACACCTAGTTATATAAAACCACAAGGACTAAAGTTGACAATAGGGCAAAGTTAAAACAAATTTACCCAACTCAGTTTAAAAATGGCGCCAATGATGAAGTACTATTCATCATCATCCTCGTTTCACCATACCGTGAAAACAAAAGGGCTTTTCATAATTGATGGGTAATTATGGTAATTCAAGTGATCCTTTACACAAACCCAGGGTTAAATCAAGAATCTCATGAGCTTCCGTTGGTCTAGCTAAGATAAGAAGCCACGTCAGAGTTAGGAAAGCACAATGGAATGAAGAATTTGCACTAATCTCACTCAGAGAACAAACACAACATGTCACATCAAAGAATGACACGCTGGCAATCCTCTATCACACACAAATGATCTAACGGCTCAAAAGGGTGATTCAATGATTGCTTGATTGGATGGCTCAGATGAAAAGGAGCGTGCAGAGGAGCTCAGGCCTAGAATCTTCCTCAACAGCTTATAAATAGGCCTCACCTCTCACACACAAACAATCTTTTTCTCTCTTGTAATTTTTAGCTTAATTTAGCTTATGTAGTTTTTTTTAAATGTAATTTTCTTTCAACAATTTAGCTCTTGTAATTTGTCTTCTCAAGTATTGTAATCTGAAATTTTGTCATCAATATAAGCTTAGTTTTCATTTAAATTTGTTTTAAATTTAAGCTTTGATATCTCAAATTATGCCTTTAAGCTCTTATAAGCTCAATTAAACTAGTATAAGCTCCATAAGCTCTTATCACTCTTTAAACTTCTGAAATTGTTGCTGAGATGAATAATGAAGGAATGGTTTAGAGTTGAGGGCAACATTTAGGAAATCATAAGAAATAAGCTTGAAACAAAGCTTATTGGGCTTAAGCAATAAGCTTAGGCTCTGGTTAAGCTCTGCTAAGGGCTTATAGATCCCTGTTTAGCTGGGATCTTGAGGTAACTTTCTTTCTCTTTTGTTACTTTTCATAATTTCTAGCTTAATAATAGATAATTTGCTTAATAGCCTAGAACTGCTTATTTGCTTATTCTGTATGCTTATTAGTGCTTATTTGTATTTTATTTAGTTTATTAATCATAATAGATAATCTGTTTTTAGCCTAATCATTTTAGATCATAGATTTTCATATATTTGTCTTAAAAACCATAAAAAACCTAAAATAAGTTAGAAATAGTGTAGATCTTGATTTCTGTCTAAGTAGCTGCTAGATCATGTTTGTTGAGCTTAATTTAAGCTATTAGTAATCTGGTAGTTCAGGATTAATCATTAGATTTGCATTTTAAAGCTTTTCTTAAAAAACTGTCATGTCCTAAAGGGGTGTTTGGTTTAGTCTAGTTTGACTATCAAAAGTCATAGGAATTGAGTGATTTCTCTTTTGGTAGTTAGATCTTCATAATAGGTTAGGATTTAAGAAAGTTTTGAAGGTTAGTTTGAAATTTTGAAGTTTTTAAGGCTTATTATGACTAAACCTGCACCAGGGCATATTGTTTCTTAAAGTTTGATTGCTAAAATTTGATCTAAGCCTCCAAGGCTTAGATTGTGCTTGCTTTGTGTTTATAAACACTCAAGAAGAGTGTCCAAGTGCAGGTTTACCCTTAAGGTAACCTGCACTATTGGATTTGTGCTAAGTGTCAAGTGCATCAGCAGGAACTAGGTTGTTCCTGCTGTCACTTTTGAATTTAATTTTAGTTAAGTAAAAGTAGGTCTTAGGTTCTTAAATTCAAGTAGGATAAAGTCTAGGTATAGCTTATTATAGATTAAGTCTTAATTTGCATTTTCTAGCTTATTTACCTAGCTTAATTCAGCTGTCAAAGTCACTAAATAACTAAAAAAAGGGCCAAAAACAGTAGGTAGATAGTTTAGCTCCTTAAATTTTAAATTCTAGCTTGTAGTACTAGATTTTATTATTAAAATAAGTAGCTTATAGGTGGTTGGTCAATTCTCTAGGAGCTTATTCTCTGATATTGCTTATTGAGCTTTTAAGCTTAATTTGATTCTGAGGATTTCAGCTTGTTTTCTGACTTTGCATCTTTGTCACTTAAATTCAGATAAGCTCTAGTATCATTAAGCTATTTCTCTTTTCAATTATAGTTAATACATATCATAAGCTGTCCAAACCACTTTTTACTTTTTGATTTGAGCTTAAAATGAGCTTCTTATAAGCTGTTAAGTAAAAACTTAGGCAAAAGTCTAGTTTCTGTAAACAGCTTATAAATAAGTTCTTTTTGAGCTTATTAGTGGTTTTCACTCCTAGTTGCTTTCATTGAAGCTGTTCATACCACATTTTTCTACAACTTTTCTCTTTTGTGTTTTTCATGAAAAGCCTTTTTTAGAAAAGCAATTTTTAGTTTCTATCTTATTTTTAAGCCTATAAAATTGACTTAGTTGAAGTCGGGCTTGGTTTCAGGGGTTGGTTTTGCAACTTTAAAGTTTCTCAGTTAGTCCCCCCGTTAGTTAGTTAGTCTTACCTGTTAGTCCTTTAGGGATTTGCATTGTTAGTCCCTAGTTAGTTAAATAGTTAGTTTAATTAATTTTAATTAGTTTAAATTAGTAATTAGGGTTTAGCTTTTAATTAGTTTAATTAAGGTTTAATTAAAAAAGTAAAAAATAGGGGCATTTATTTTTATTAAATTTTCTGCATTTTTGTTCTTTATTTAGTTTAATTTTTATAAAATTTTGTAGCGTTTATATTTTAATCTATTTTTATTATTTTATTGTTTTCTTCATTTAGTGTAAATTTTAGAAAAAGTCATATCTTTAAAATCTAAAAAGCCAAAAATACGTAATCTTTTAAAAATTTTTTCTTTTTACTTATGTTACTTAGGAAAAATATAATTTTAATTATTTTGATATTTTTTATAATTTTTAGGATTTAATTAGATTTAAATAGTTTTTAACTCATAATAAATTTAAGAATAAAATTTAATTTTTTTTATTTTTTTAAATTTTCTTTTATCCTAATTTAGGTTTAGAAATTAGATTTCAATTTTAGGGTTTAATTTTGTCTTTTTTGTAAAACCCGGTTTTTATATTTGTTTTCCGTATTTGTTTAATTGTTTAAATTGCCTTTAATTTTAATTGTTGTTTTTTATTTAGTAGTCATAGATATCAAAATCATCTATTTTCTTATTCAAATCATAATTCAAGCTTAAACGAGATTTCAATTTCACTAGTCGTTAGGAAAATGACTCGGGTGATCATATTTATCCAGTTAAATATACGTATTATATATTATATTATATATATTTTTGAAAGTGAATTTTCCTTAGGGAATTTTCTTAATTGCTCTTAAGGTTATATTATATCGTATATTTTATAGTGTATTTAAAAACTACAATCAATCACTTGATTGTGGAGTTGTTGGTTCATTTGAAGTGGATACAATAAGTGGAGATTCATCTTTATCAACGATGATTGTTGTCGATGAAGGTGTGTCATTATTATTAGGAATATCAGAAGCAACAGAATCAGTTGACACTTATGGAGTTATCCCCTAAAAGTATTCAAAGTTCAAGCTATTAGGCACGGGTTCTAAATTGTTTTGTTTAGATGCCATCACTGTAAGTTCATCAAATCACACATGAATCGTTTCCATGACATTCCTTGTGCGGCGATTATATATTCGGAAACCCCTTCACTGTTCAAAATAACTGTAACACCCCCAAAAACGGGTCGCAGCGGAATGTGTGTCCGGGGGAGTTACTTCATAATACACAGCGCTAGATACAAGAGAACGACCTCTAAATGTGTCGTTTGTAAAACAATCTCGTTGATTTTCTGAAATTGAAATAATAGTTGTCCCATAATTGCATCACGATGAAAAGCTTGAAAGCAACATAACGAGATTTGATCATTTGTAGAAATCCAAGTATGAAATCTTGTCAATTTAGACTCCAATGCACATCAGATAATCCAAGCATCTAATTCACCTGAGAAAAACATGCTTAAAAACGTCAACATAAAGTTGGTGAGTTCATAGGTTTGTTTAAATATAAATGATAAACCAAAGGTTTCCAACATGTGTATGACCATTTAAATCCTTAAATGTCCTTCCAAAATATATGTATGATTTTTAGAAATCAAACCATTGTAAAACCTGCATGACCGTTTCAAACCTTGTATGTTCCCTAAACTGCATGTATGAATGTCATAATTCAAAGAGTTGTAAAATATGCCTGACCATTTCAATCCCCAAATGGTCACAAAAACGTATGTATGAATGGACCACATTTGCTCAAAATATGCATGATAGTCAAATCCACCACAAAAATATTCCAAATATTTATGTTAAAATGTATAAGTGTAGGACCGCAAGATTTCCCCCGTGATAATGCATCAAATGCAAACATCACAAAAATGTAATTACGTTTCCTAAGCCCATGACACTGAAGCTTGACGTGTATAAATACCAAATTAATGGCCTACATTGCCTGTGGTAATGTTCTAACCCGAAGCATCCTATGTTCGACATGGTATACGTTCGTTTGTCCAGTGATAGCTAATCACCCGAACGGGGATTGTCAATCCCAATAGATCTATTTATAACATTCACGCTCACCCTCCCGGTGATTTACAGTTCATGATAGTGGGCGTAATTTGGGTATCGCTACTTAGGCAAACACGTAATCATATCATGAAAATTAACCACTTGCGTCCAATTATAAAAACCCATGCATATGTTTCTTATCCCAAAACGAGTTCATAATTGTAACCAAGTATTGTATCTCCTCGCGAGATATATATAAATGAGTATGTAAACCAAACAGGTAATCCATCAAGTAAATGTATTTGTAAACATTCATGTAAACATGTATGTAATCGACCACGTAATTGAGTTTGCAAACGGATTTGCACAAGCATGTTCTCACCCCAAAAATATATGTAAAACAAGTAAAATGTGGGGCTATGAAACTCACATTGATGATGTAGAACGATTGACAGATAGGCATCTGATATGCCTGACACAACGGAAGACGAAGCGGCTCGATCAAGAAGTTGCAACTAATCTTAACGGCTAAGTCCCACTAGCCTATGATAATGTATTTGGGTTTTCCCGATGAATGGTTACATCAACGCCACATGTTGATAAAGATTTAGATTTAACGTTGTAATGATTTGGTGGTTGGTTAGATAAATAAATTGAAAATATACTCAAAGTGTGTAATATATATTCTATATATATTACATATGAAAAATAAACCATTGTATAACTCGTACCGCGAATTATATAATAAAGACAAACAACTTAAGGATTAATGTGAACTGTATAATACTTTGCAAGTATTTTATAAAAAGTGAGAGTAAATAATTAAACCAATTATTTCGACAACTCATTTAATTTTTAAAAAGTCCTTGTAGACACACGTCTTAAAGTTATAAATTACACACACGACGTTTGTAAAACTTTTACAATAGTTATGGTGTTACCTTCTAGCTGAAGATTATAAAATATAAATAATATTTTATAAACTTATATTTCGTTTCCTCGACAGGTCACGTCTAAAATGGTTATCTCAATGTAAAAGTAAAATTTTCGACCGTTTATTCGGTTATTGTATAATACAACTTATTATATCTTAAATATGTAACTTAGTCCCCTTTTTATCGATTTCTAAAACAATATCAGTTTTTGTGAATCCTTAATAGGTATAGAAAATTATAAAATTTTCGTCATGACTTTCCCGTTTATACAGCGTTTCCCATATACACAAAACTCAATGTTCTCCCTTAAATCAATATAAGTTGTAATTGTTAACGTGTTAATATTTCAAACACTCACGTTTTCTAGATATAATATATATGTTGCAAGTAATATTATTATATCTAAATTAAATAAATTAATAAATATTATATT
>BQNB010079329.1:0-20268 GCA_026074375.1 Tanacetum coccineum | reverse complement strand
ACCTTTGTTTTCATTCTAATTTCTTCACCATCACTTATGTACAAGCTACTACACTCAATATAAAATGTGTAAACCTTAATTATTCCATTCATAAACTTTCATACACATTTTTACTCTTAAAACCCTAATACAAAAGTCAGAAACCCTAACCCGAGCTAAATACTACACTATGACCCGTTCTTCGTTTTTATCCATTGTAAACCTAAACCAACTCTCAAATAAGTTTTAATAACTTAATTTATAACATTATCAATCATTTTCAAACATCATTCCATCATCATTTCATCATTCTACTTCAATTACACAAGAAATAAATCCGAGAAACCCTAAATGATCATTCCACCCGTTTTCTCGTTTCTAACCAATTCATTCTCAAATAAGCAACCAAGAGTCATTGTAAACTCATAAAATGAATTTACAAACCATTATCCATCATTATCCATCATTACTTTGACAATGTACAAGATTTACTGATTGGTGGTTTTCACACTATGTATATATATAATATATAATAAAATATAAAATATATATGTAAGTCTAAAAATCAACAAGATCAATGATACCGAGAAGTAGTATAGAGTGTTCCCGGGTCGTTTATCCCCAACGAGGCTGGAATGGAAAATCGATACAATCGAAGACGAGTCAAAACAAAATCCCGTACCCGGACCCGTTCTTTAAAAGATGAAAAGTTGTAAACATGACCCTACGAAAACTTTTAAACCACTTGCTAAATTTTGTTAATACTTCTTATTACAAACCATGAGAACATGTTTTAAACATTACTTGATCAATGTATGCGAAATATAAGCCAAAAACAAGAGTTCGAGCCCTAAAGGACTCAATTGAACCCGCGACCCATTCAGACCCGAACCTCTTCATCATCATTTTTGACTCATTTAAAACCAAACCATGTGCAAATAACTTATATGAACTCCTTCTAGAAACCCTTAAGCTACTTACCCAGCTACTTAGACCTTCCTATGGTTAAAAATGGGAGCACATGGCCTCTCTTTTGCTTCTCTTCAGCCACGACAGCAAGAAAGGTAGCCACATCATTCAACCTAGTTTTCTAGACCTCCACCATTGAAATTCTAGCTTATACACATCATACACTAGACCTACTATGTGTCAAGACCAGATCATAACCCTTGCTTACTCCTTATACCTTCAAACTACTATAAATAGAACCTTAGATAGCTCATTCAAACTCGCACCACATCTCTTCTTTCTCAAACCCATAAGGCAGCAATCCTTTGCTCCCATATGATCCTAGGATCATTAAATAAGTTCAAGAAGTGAAGCCCTAAATAATTGAAGCCTCGGAGTAAAGATACAAGGCGTACGAGTGGAAATACTACCCGAAACGACCCATTTCCACCATTTTTGATCCTTGAAGCTCAAACCCAGGTTTTTTGAATATTCTACTTCTGCTACTACTCCCTTATAATGTTCATATGATCCTAAATATACTCTTGTTAAAGTTTCATAACTCAATTCATGCTCATTTTCCATTTTGAGTTATTCTTAAAACTAAATATTATAATGATTAAATATTTTTATAATCTATCATATCATGCTTAACTAATGTTAAAATAACCACTTTATTGATTAATGAAGGAATTTGAACTTAAAACCCGCGCGTGTATGTTTTATGAAGGAATTTGACACATAAAAATATCGCGCGTTTTACTTATTTGGAACCCAAATTTGACCTTTTGCTTTCCTACCTAACGAACATATTTTAAACTGCAGTTACGTTAAAACTTCATATTTTAGTTATTATAACCTTAAAAATAAAAATCTTTTAGAAATGTTAAATTTAAGCTTGCATGGCAATTTGGACATGAATTTGTAATTATAATCCATGCAAGGGTAATATCGTAACTTTCTAAAACTTATAACTAAAGGGGCTGAAAATGTCATTTTACCAAAGTTATAACTACAGGGGTCTATTATGTCACTTTTCAAAGTCCAAGGTTTACTTGACATATCTTTCAAAGTTGAGGGACCAAAGTCGTAAAAGTGCAAACTCCAAGGACTATTTTGCAACTTTTCAAACCCCAGGGTCTAAAATGTAACATTTCGAAAAAGTATAAAATCATGTTTAAAAACCTACAAGACATAACTTTAATAACGCTTCTCGTGCTTACATTTCCATAATATTTATTAAAACGCTAAAAACCAATTATATCAAATCACCAATAACTAGGAGCTTCAATTAAGGTATTTCATCTTGGGTATTACGTTCTGACTGAGTTGTTGGTTTACGATTTAAAGTGCCCTAGCTCCTCAAAACGTTTACTGCAATGACCTTCTGAATTATTGATGGCCTGAACGGCTGGATTGCAATAAATTCAAACTCTATCACTCAAACTCATAACTCTTAACCAAAGTTCTTAAAGAACAAATCTTCCTAAGATATTGACATATCCTACTCAGGTCTGTGTGACGTGCGTTTACATCATTTTACTATACAACAATCCCCGGTTAAGATTTGATAATGCCATCAGCTATTCCATTATCAAACATTATTACAATCTACCTATCAGTGAAGTTCCATAACCTCGCCATTAGCTAATTACATTTACATTATAAACACACACACACACACACCACATTGTTAAAACTCTTTTAACATACTCGTTTATCTTATAACAATGAGAATTACTTTTCAAAGACTTATACATGCTTAAACCAGGAATACAAGTGTTTTTTACAAGTTAACATGTGTAACCTCCGAGAATTTTTGAAACTTTTAATGACGATTTTTACACCTTGACTTTTCAGGGGTCTGACTTGACTTTTTGACCTTTTATAGGTCCTTTTAATAACACATACAAGCTGAATATACCGCGTAACCGTTACATAATTCGACACATATAAACAGTAGATATCGTTACTACCAATTTATAGATATAATCAAAACGAGCGCTTAAATCCCGTTTTTCATATATCGGACTCTAAAGCAATTTGAGATGAAAAACCGACAGTCTTACAACTTTTAGTTTAGATCGAGACCCGAAAACAGTCCAGAAGGTTACTGAAATGCCTCCCAATATTTTAGAAACCACAAAAATAATTAAATAAATTTAAATTATCACGTTTTATTAAAAAAAATATTCAATAAAAAACTTAGCAATTTAATAAAAGCGTTTGTAGAGAACCGAATATTCGAGTTGAAATCCAATTTTCTTTTCTATTTCAGACAAGGCGTAACCGGTTCACAAAATAAATAACAGATATTTTTATAAATGTTATAAAAATATTTATGAAATATTATCAAGTAAATACTCATTTTTATCAGAAAAATGACTTGAAAAACAATGACGCAAGTTTCGAGATTTGAATCATTCAAAAAGTCGCTCAAATGAGTCCCGAACCAATATATTATAAAAGTTTCTCAATAATTACACATGTGGTCCCTGTGGCAATATTTCAATTTTAACCCTTAATTATTATACACATTACACTTTCATTTTAGAGTTTTATATATATATAAAACTTATATATTTTTATTTCATTTCATCTCTAACAATACACACACACACCACTCCTCTCTCTCTCAAAAATTCCGGCAGCCCTCCCCAGCCACCGGATTCCGGCCACCGCCACCACGCCGCCGCCGGAAAACTTTTCCGACGGACTTTTCCGGCCGAATCCAAAAAGCTTCCTCGTGACCGGATCTACCTGATCCCCCAACACATGCGTCTCCACGGGCCTTTCCCCCTCTGGCTGTCTCAGCCGCGTCTCCACCACCACCATCATCATCACCTCGTCATCATCACCATCCACTGCCACGCCACCACCACCACTCAACAGCCGCCACCTCCCAAGGGTGCGTGTGGTTTTAAACCACCACGACAAGGGTACGTTTGGTTGTTGTGAAGCACCAAGGACACGTTTGGTTTTCGTATAAACACAAAAAGGGTGCGTTGGTTGTATGATAGCAGGGGGAGGGGTGTTCGGATGGCTGTCACGCAGCCATAGGGCGCATTTGGTGGAGTCACATCTAGGGGTGTTTGTTTCTGTGGCAAACGCCACATAGGGTTGCGTTTGGTGGTTATTATCGGCACCATGGGGTGCGTTTGGATCGGGTTCAGCACCAATGGTGCGTTTGGTTCGTGTAAACCCAAGTAGGGTGCGTTTGGCAGTCACAAGACACCACAAGGGTGCGTTTGACAGCCCACAACACCACGCAAGGGTGTTTGTTTCGGTGGTTCCACGGCAGCAGAAAAGGGGTGCGGGTTGGTTTAGCAAAATGGCACCACAAGGGTGCGTGGGGTTTGGTCTCAGCCCGAGAGCTGCGTTTGGTTTTAAAATGGCAGCGAAGGGTGCGGTTGGGTTTTGACTGAGTCACCACGGAAGGGTGCGTCTGGTTCTTGTTGCACCAGCAGGGTGCGTTCGGTTCGAGTCTAAACCCGAAGAGTGTGCATCCGGTTTTGGGTTAACACCCCAAAGGGTGCGTTGGTTTTCATGGCAGCAAGAGGGGGGGGGTGTCGGGTGAAACCACTAGATAGGGTGCGTTGGGTTTAGGGTGCGTTTAGATTTGGGTTTAGGTTGGCTGTCATATCAGTCGCGGGATGTCGGGTTTGGGACAGCGGGTTTAGGGCGTCTTTGGCTGTCGAAACAACCGGGGAGGGTGTCGGGTTGGCTGTGGGACAGCGGGGGCGTCGGGTTGTTTGGTCGGGTTTGGTTTGCAACGAAAATGGGTGCGTTTGATATTGTGACACCGAAACGGGTGCGTTTGATTGTGTTGACACCAAAAAAGGGTGCGTTTAATTTAAAAGTATTCGATTATTTCGTTTATATTATCGATAAAATGTATATGTGATGAAATCTGTTTAAACTTGCGACGTCTAAGTAAAATGTGATATTAATATTTAAAATGGGATTGATAATAATGTATAAGCGATACTAGATATAGTTTAGACGAGTTTTGAGCTAAAAACGGACTTTGGCGCGTTCTTATAACAGATAACTGTGAGCAGAAAACGGAACATGAGATTCGGGATTCGAGACTTTGAAAAGTTAGACTTTGGTTTCCAAAATACAACAAATTATATTTTGACGGACGTTTTGATATAAAACGGGACTTTTAACTCCCAATAACGAAGAAACTGGAGTGAAATCGGAATATACACTTTAATAGAAAATAAGTTATTTTTAATATATTAAATCTGACAAATCTATTAATTAAACGATTTGAACACTTTCGAGTCCGTTTCAGCCTTCCGGCGAAACACGAAAGTTGTTCGTAATGACATTTTACTTTGCCGCGAGGATTGTCTGCTTAAGACATGTGTCAACCTTTATACAAAGTCTTCTTATTAATTAAATTGATGTCAAACTAATTGATTTAATTAATTATTCACATTTATTATATAATACTTGCAAAATATTATATACTTTTAATTAATCTTTGGATTGTTTTTATTCGTTATATAACTCACGGTACGAGTTATATAAGGGTTTATTTTTATATGTAATATATACAGAATATATTACACATGTTGCGTTACTTTTCAAATTATTTATTTAACCAACCACCAAACTATTATAACTTTAAATATAAATCTTTATCAAACGGACGCGTTGAAGAACCATTCATCGAGATCCCATAAACATATCCTAGGCTAGTGGGACTTAGCCGTTAAGATTAGTCGCAAATACTTGATCGAGCAGCTTCGCCTTCCGTTAATGTTGTGCATGTTAGATGCCTATCTGCCAATCGTTCTTCATCATCAATGTGAGTTTATAACCTCGCTTTTCAATCTTTTGAATGTTTATAAACCCGCAAGGGGGAATACATGCTTGTCTACAAACTCTTTACTTACTGGGTCATCTTATAACAATGTGATTGTTTTTAAATATTAATTGACATTTCAAGTATGATTAAGTTGATTGTTGGTTTGATTGGTTGTGTTTGTTGTGTTGAGTAATTGTCATTTTAGTCCGAATTAAAGTCCAAAAAATGAAAACCTGTCAATAACTCATAGTAAACGAGCTTTTTGGGCCTCGGAAAATCCTTAACCAGCTAAAGGCTAGTTATATTGTGATCCGTCTTGTTTTTCTCTTCGATTTGAGAGGTCACGGGCCTGAAACGGAGTTACGGATCAAAAGTTATGGCTGTTTTACTGAAACCCTTTTCTTCACGCAAGATTTCTAGACAAAACGCAGTGCCTTTTGAATCAAAACGCAATGAACTTTATCAAAACGCAGTGGTAATTTGGTCAAAACGCAATGGTCAAAACGCAATGGTCAAAACGCAATGGTCAAAACGCAATGAAATTTTGTCAAAACGCAATGAAATAAAAAATTGGTCAAAGTATTCCTTAGTCAAAACGCAATATATGTCTTCAAAACGCAACCTGTAATCAAAACGCAATGAACCAAAACGCAACCAATGTCAAAACGCAACCAAGAAAAAAGTCAAAACGCAACAAGAAGAGAGTCAAAACGCAACATGAACTTTGCCAGAAAGTCAAAACGCAACGACGAAATATACGAGTTTTTCCACCTAAAATCGCCTAAAAATCGCCCTTTTTGACCTTTTAACTTGATTTCTCTTGCACAATTAGCTACCTTATGCCTAGATCTTGCTTAATAACTAAAACATTCACACATCTAAGCACAATAATTCGGGTTTGATTTTTTTCTTCAAAATTACACACGAATTTGATCTTGTTTAACCACAAGAATCAACCACGAATCCACACGTAGCTCTGATGCCAATTGTAGGATCCCGTTATCACTTCACTTCATATATTTAAACACGAATCGAAACTAGAAAGGAGAAAGATTGAGTTGTTTAGAGAGAGAAAGAGGAGAGAGAAATGAGAGAGAAAGTGAAAAGATATTATTAGATATTTTGAACAACTAACTTTTCCAAGTGGAAAAGTTCCTTATATACCCCGACACTTAAAAGTGACGCGCGGGATATTTAACTAGGACCCGGGCTCGGGTTTTGCTTGGGATTAAACCCGAAACATATACAATATTAGATTAACTATCGAGCCCGATTCCCGATATTATACTATTACAACATTAACTAATTAAAGACCGAAGCTCCATCGTAGAGTGACCGACTCATCTTACTTCTTAGACATTGTGAGTTGCACAATGGTCTCATTTCGTTCTCAGACATTGTAAGTTAAACAATGGTCTCTAAGAATATTATTTTCTTCATAGCTTTATACAATATCGTACTACACGAAAGACCCGTTAAATTTTTGGTTACATGAATTTTTAAATTTTGTATGAATCTAAGTATTACAAGTCTTGTATGGGCGGGACTTGTAATATAAGGATTGATATGATAATTGATATGTAAACAAGACCCGTCATAATTTTGTTTACATGGGATTGTGTATGAATCTAAGTATTACAAGTCTTGTATGGGCGGGACTTGTAATATGAGGATTGATATGATAATTGCTATGTTAACAAAGCCGTTACAGTTCTGTTTACATAGAATTATGTGTGAATCTAAGTATTACAAGTCTTGTATGGGCGGGACTTGTAATAGGAGGATTTATATGATAATTGCTATGTTGACTGGTTCATCGAGACTTTTACCTTATTTACTCTAACCGAGTACTCATTAACGATCTCGAACACTATGTGATTTCCCTGATAGTTTTACTTCCCGCCTCCGAAGACGAGTTTGGAACACTCGTCCCATACTTATTAGAGCACATGCATCGTCATGTCATCCATCACCTTGAAAGTTATGTGGGTACGCGTATTGCATCGGGAATTATTAAGTAGGATGATTTATAATTTATTTATTTGAAAGGATTGGGACGCCTCTTTATTTAAATAAATAAATTATAAATCCCCGAACCATAAGTTTATAAATTTATCATTTACATAAATTGGGACGCTTCTTTATGCAAATGATGAATTATAAATGAGTGGGCTTAATGGTATCCAATGTGAGACGAGTAAGAACATGAACTCGATAATCACCGGAATTCGTTATAAAGGTCTAGAAACACAATCGTGTCTTACTACTCAGCAAAATCTTAAGGCCTCACTTGGAGCTACCTTATCACATTCTTAAGTTATTACTTTTGCCGTTGCTAATCCTCGCGATCACGAACTGTTCGTGGAACTAACAGACTTGTTACACACTTGAGCTAATGGAGCTGATTCATCGAACTAACGACTGAGTACCATAATCCGTCGTCTATCGCATAAGCTCTCTCGCGAGCTCCTCTCATTTGTAGAACTTTTATTCTGGGGATATTGTCTCTCGGAGGGTCCTCACCCTCTGCATCCCATCACCATTTGTTATAGTATTGACGTTATGGTCGCTGCTGTTGGGTCCTGGAGCGGTCCCGATTGATACAACTTTATCCAATAGGTAATGCAACTCCCCTTAAACGAGATAAACACCTATCGACGAAACAAATGTTGGACATTCATTTGGGCCACTGAGGTAGGAAGATTATGGTGCTCGATACATACTAGTAGTGCCCAAGTAAGTGTGTATTAATTACATACATAAGCCACGGTCGATGTGAATCATCGAACATAACAGATAGTAGAAAACGAGGACTCCGTCCTCGGATATTTGAAACTTATACAAAACATACTCACGACGACTACACAATTCTTCTATTTGAGGTTTTTACTTTAATGAGACTTTCCCTATAACGCGGTTTATCCAGTCATAGATCTGTAAGATTTTTTTGAGATAAACCCATTTTAATGGGATTAATTATCCCTGGACAAAACCTAGCCAAATTTTATTGGAAGATTGAGAAGTGTAGAAACACGAAAATTAGCTGAATAAAGTTATCAGGCGGTCTTTGTTTAGAACGGAGAGTTTATTAAACCTTAAGTCTTTCCCTTAGTCACACAATCGGGGTTAACACAAATTTAATCTCGGGTACTGAGATTTCTTTCAGGGGTAGGTACTGTTCACATCCGGAATTGTTCGAAAAATTTTGTTATGACGATTTTACCTTTTGACTTTTAGGGTCCTGCTTGACTTATATAGAACGATACACCATCCTTAAAATCACGTTTTCACGACTCGGACTCTAAAGCAATTTGATGTGGAATGATATTCCAGACAACTTTTCAGTTTTACCCGAGACCCGGAAACAAGCAGAAGATGGCTAAAACAGCCTCGCTAAGTTTTGAAAACTGCACGCAACGTGTACCGACACAAAAATAATTAAATGATTTAATTATCACTATACATTTAATAAAAATATTAAATAAAATCATTTAATATTTTATTTATTTAAGCGTTGTTGATAACGTGAATATTCGAGTTGAAATCCATTTTTATTTCGGACAAGGCGTAATCGGGTCACTAAATAAATGACGAACATTTTTATAAATATTATAAAAATATTTATGAAATACTATCAAATGAATACTCATTTTTGTTGGAAAAATGATTTGGAAAACAATGTCGCAAGTTTCGAGAGTTGAATCGTCCGTTAAGTCTTTCAAACGAGTCCCGAACCGATACGTATCGAAACTATACTAAAAAGTTACAAAATGAACCCCATACTATTTGAAACTTCGTCACCTTTAGTGTATATATTATATACTAATATATATATATATATATATATATATATATATATATAATCTTTATAACATCTTTATTCATTTTACCACCAATTACTACACACACCGCCTCAAAACTCTCTCTCCCCTCCCCCATTATTCCGGCCACACACCCCCCCCCCACCCCCCCCATCCCCCCCCCACCGCTGGCCACCACCGCCGCCACTCGCCGCCGCCGGAAAACTTTTCCGGCGGGCTTTTTCGACCGATACCAAAATTGATCCCCATAACCGGATCTATCCGATCCACTCTCCCACACGCCGTCGTCGACCACCCGCTGCCACTACAGCCACGACATCAACCCCCCTCCTCCGGCTGCCTCCCCACCGGAAAACCCACCATCCATCACTACGCTAACAAAATCATCACATCCTTAATCATCTCATTCCATCGTCACCTCCACCATCACCACAGCCGAACCACCTACTCATCATCACCTCCACCGCGACTCAACCACCACAAGGGCGCGTTCGGGTGGGGTTCAGCAGCTAGGCTGCGTTTGTTTGTTATAAACCTCCGACGAGGGTGCGTTTTGTTTTGGGTTCACAACTACTAAGGGTGCGTTCGGGTTGGGTTTGCAAGAAAAAGGGTGTGTGGTTTATTTGGCAGCAGCAAGGGCTGCGTGTGGTTTGTTAATAGCAGCTAGGGGAGTTCGTTTGGTTTGGTTGGGCACCAGCAGGGGTGCGTTCGGTGTAAGTTTAGCACCAGCCAGGGTGCGTTGGGTTGCGGGTAAGTAGATTAGGGTGTGTCGGGTTTTCTAGTAGCACTGAAGCGGGTGCGTTTAGCTGTTCTTGACAGCCTAGGGTCCGTTTGGTTTTCTGGTTTGCACAAGAGGGGTGCGTTTGGTCTTTCTCAAACCAAATAGGGTGCGTTGGTTTGTGTTTTCAAGCGCACAACAAGGGTGGGTGCGTTTGGATTGGGTTTTAATTTGCACCAGGGTGCGTTTGGTTTTATTCTCACCAGAGGGTGCGTTTGGTTATGTGTTTAAACAGCCCACAAGGGCGTTTGTTGTTGTGGGTTTAGAGCATCGAGGGTTTGTTTTGGGCGTTCCAAGGGCGCAGCGCAGTTGGTTTGATATTAAGCAGTCGAGGGTTGCGTTTGGCTTGTGACAGCCCCACCAAGGGCGTGTTTGGTTTAGCGAAAAATGGGTAAGGGTGCGTTTGGTTATGACAACCCGTATAAGGCGCGTTTGGTTGTATAGAAACACAAAAAGGGTTGTTTGGTCGGGTTTGGTTTGCAACGAAAAAGGGTTTTTCTGCGTTTCTGATATTGTGACACCGAAAGGGTGAGTTAGATTGTGTTGACACGAAAAATGGGTTATCTTTATATTTTGCGTATAATTTAAAATGTAATTCGTTATTTCGTTTATATTATCGATAAAATGATATGTGATGATAATCTGTTTAATACTTGCGACGTCTAAGTTAAAACTGTGATATAATATTTAAAACGGGATTGATATTAATGTATAAGCGATACTAGATATAGTTTAGACGAGATTTGAACTAAAAACGGACTTTGGCGCGTTTTGTAACGGATAATTGTGGGCAGAAAACGAAACATGAGATTCGGGATTCGAGACTTTGAAAAGTCAGACTTTGGTTTACAAAATATAACAAATTATATTTTGATGGACGTTTTGATATAAAACGGGACTTTTAACTCCTAATAACGAAGAAACTGGAGTAATCGGAACATTACACTTTAATTAGGAAATAGGTTATTGTAATATATTAAATCTGAACAGATCTATTAATTAAACGATTTTGAGCACTTTCGGAGTCCGTTTCATCCTCTCCGGCGACGAAAAACACGAAAGTTGTTCGTAATGACGTTTTACTTTGCCTGCCGAGGATTTTCAGTTTGAAAATTAAGACATATCGCGGTCTGTCAAAACTAAAGTCGGTTGATTCTATTATTTCAAATTAATTATATTTAAGACCAGTTGTTCCGGTTCTCAAAAACGGAAGGTCTACTAAAAATAGTAAACTTTCGGTAAAATATTCGACAATAAGCTATGATTGGACGTGAAAACGGCAAAAGGAAAATGTAAGATATTCATATATTATACTAAGGGTTAGGTTTTAAAGACGCGCAAGTGGATTTTTCATCACATGTAAATATGTATGTTATACATATTAAAATATGGTATGATTTCGTCGTTACGATGTAGCCATCGATGAATCGTATTTAATATCGTGTATTATAATAGAGCGAACATATTTATAGGTCGTAGCCGAGATCGTTGCAGATTCGGTGTTTGTGAGTTATTTGGATTATTTGAATCGTGGTCTTTGATCAATGGTCGAGTTAATTGCTCATGTTATTACAATTTTTGATTTACAAGTTTTGGGGTGAGAGAAAAATGCTTTTGTTTTACAAATTGGGACGCTAAGTTATTAATGGTGTACATTTTTATCCATGATTATGTGTTGCCTAGTAGCGAGGAACCCACAATGCCCATGTTCATGAACTGTTAATTTCTGGTTTGGAAGCGCGGGTGTTATAAATAGATCTATTTAGGATTGACCTCCCGTTTCGGGTGACTAGTACATAAGAACAGTCGTATAGCATGTCGGATCATGTTGGATGTTACAAGTTGAAAAAACCCAAAAAATAATTTCATCAGGGCAATGTAGGCAATATTTATGTATTGTATTCATATATGTCGAGCTTCGGTGTCATGAGCTTAGGTAAACATAATTACATTTTGTGATGTCTGCATCTGTTGCATTATCACGGGGAAAGTCTTGCGGTCCTGGATTATACATTTATATAAACCTATGAATTCACCAACTTTATGTTGACCGTTTTAAGCATGTTTTTCTCAGGTGATATAAATGCTTGGATTATTTTGATGTGGCATTTGGGGGGGGGTGGGGGGTGGGGAGGGGGGGGGTGGGGGGGGGTGGGGGGGTGGGGAGGTTCTTTGGGGGGGGGGGTGGGGGGGGGGGGGGGGGAGGGAGTTCTTTACATTCAAGTTTTTCAAGGTGATGCAATTATGGAGACAACCTAGTTATTTTGATTTCAGTGAAAATCAACGAGGATTGTTTTAACAAAAACGACACATTTAGAGGTCGTTCTCTTGTATCTAGCGCTGTGTATTATGAAGTAGCACCCCATGTGGTATTCCGCTGCGTTGTGATTTTTGGGGGTGTTACAGTTTCCACCGCTTCAAAAACACACACACACGGTTGTTTCCTACAAAATATTACCTGCTACACACACGCACCCCATTGTCTAAATCAATTTTGTATGTTTGAAAGAGATTTAAGTGATATTAGAGGTGAAGGTCAGTATGCCGTTGGTTTTGATAATAACTTGCAGCTTTTTGTGGTCGGATTTATTGGTAAAGGCACGTTTATCTAACTTTTGTTGTATTTGTTTTTAATTTTTAATTAGATTGTGGTTTAGGTCACGTTATCTTAACTCTTGATGTATTTGTTTTTAATTTGCTAATCGGAAACGAGCTCGGATTTTTGCATACTATGGAGGTTAGTATGTTTCTCTCAAATTTAATTTCATATAATTGATTTAATTTATACTTTTAGCTTTTGAGTGTATTGATTTAGGGTTTTCATTGTTGATTAGAAGGTCAAACACATATTTATAATTGATTTTGTTTTTTATGTGAGTTTTGTTGTTTTGTTAGGTGGTGTTTGGATTAACTTACAATGCATTGGATCATTGTATAAAGCACATGTACAGTTACATGTGTAGCTTCATGTGTAGCTTGGTGAGAATGTTAGTCACCAAACACCCTTTAAATATTTGTAGAGTTAATCATTTATTGTTAATTTGTAGTGTGATATGTATAGGAGATGACACAATCAAAGCTACAGAGGTATTTTCCTCAGTTGTGATGTCTGCCGTGTTCTTTGGAAAGGTATCCCGCTTTTGATCCGTTTTAAATGTATGTGTTTAGTTTTTGGATTGTTTAGTGACGGTTTTTTGGTTCGTGTGTTTATGTCGGTCAAGATGGATGGTGTTTGAGTGCAAGATGTGCTTAAGGAGTATGATCCGTTAGACATTAAATTTATATTGGCGATTGTTACAGGTAACCTGTTTCTTTTTTCTTTTTAGAAATTAACTTAGTGGTCCGTTAGACCTTAATTTATATTGGCGATTGTTACATGGAAGTCTGTCCGAAAAATATATTGGATACTCATATATCTTCATTTCAATGCCTAAAATCATATATATAATATAGATGTTTGGGAGCTGGACATAAATATGTTTTAAGTATATATATAATTTCACCTTTAGAGGTTTATGTTGTGTTGTAAATCAAATAGAAGAAGCATGTGAAATAACCTTCGTATAAAAAGAAAGTAGCAACAACACATGTGGTCCAACTGAACAAGGATCACAAATGTCACTGCACAAGCGTTAGAAAAATAGGTTGGTTGGTTACCATGTCAAAATGGATCCGAGTTAAGTTTTAGTTATAAGTGATTAGTGTTAACTGCTTTGTGTATCCTACGTAACGAGTGGCTTATGTTCATATTGCTATTGATAAAATTACATGCGTTTATGTATTTCTAAAAAAGAAATGGCATTTATGATTTTCTGTACACTCTAGAAGATCTAAGAAAAATGATCACACATATGTATATAACCAGGAAAAGGACCTCTACATTTCATTAGAATGAAATCAAAAAGGAGAGAAAAAAGCCCTCATGAAAAAGTTGTAACTCACTAACCAGCTTTTTGCCTTTGTATATGGATTAAGCAACGAGAAGAGGGTCGAAGGGTGTGCCCATCCAGAATGGCCTTAAGATGATTCTTGACCCGGTTCTTTTCTGTAAAATAAATTATAGTATATTGGATATCATAACACAAGCCTAGGAATGATGGGTTAGCCAATTTCTAGAAAGAGAAAGTAAGGATTCTAGTGAGAGAAAAACATATTTAGTATGTGTATAACCAAATGAACAACCATCAAAATTATCATACTTCCTGTTCTCTTTATCGGAACGTCTCAAAGCAGACAGCACGATAAGAGTGAATCGGTTAATTACTGTCTTACCAATTGATGAGAAAAATTGATTTGAAAATCAATTGACGTATCACTTGAGAAAGTATTCTTGTGACACATCAAGAGTGTTTTATAGCACAGAATCAAATTTCATCAGAAACACATTTGTTTTGAAAGATATACACAGTCAATGTGCTCGAAAAAAATCAGTTGTTGAGCACATCGAAAGTTTTTTCAAAAACTATTCATCAATTCACTGCCTGGAATAAGTTTGATTCATAAAGAATCGTACCATCGTTGCTTTCCATTTGTCACAAGTTCAAGTTTAATCCCCCCATAGTGGATCTCACCTGTCACCTACCTGAGCTTGTTAGATGTTGGCTCTAAAAGGATTTCCATCTTCATTGTGAGTACTTTCGTATCACTCGGATGTTCTGGAAATACCACGCGGATAATGTAACATTTCATATTTTCAGGTCATTTACGACGCTATTTAAATTCACTATTTATTTTATTTTCTCGTACGCGTTCGCTTTTAATTTTAATCGATACGCTAAATCGCGTAAGCTAAAAATTAGCATTCAATGTAAACGGGCATCAAACGATTAAACGTTTGCATCAAGCAAGTATTAAATAATTATTTTGAGAATAATTATGGTCTTTGTTCATTTTTATTTTTATCGGATAGTAATGTGTATACGTTTCGCGAGCGATTAAATTGCGTTTTGGCACTCCGGACCATCCTCCAAAACTTTTTCTACGCTTCAACAAATACCCACATTTATACCCAATACATAAAAACTACAAAAATATATCATGTATATCATATATATGCCGAAATTATAGCCATTTATACAAAGATTATAAAGAAAATCTTACCACTTTGGTCAATGTACAACATAACTCATTAATACCTAGCCATAACTTGTCTATTTGACCCAAAGACCAAAGACTTTGACCAAGGACTAAGACTAACTTCCCTAAGACCCTCAACATGTCTCCTTGACTAAGTCTTGCACCATATAATGCGTTGTATCTAGTGATGAGAAAAAATACAAGTAAAACACTCTTAGCAAATTCAACAATACTCTCCCTTTAGCTCACATATAAGCTACGGCAAACAACCACCCCTTTAACAAATCCATACAAAATTTTCTACAACCCATACACTCCTATACACATACATCCTAAGATATTCTAAGGTATTTCCAAGCATTGGCTAAGCATTTTCAAGTAATAATCAAGAAAAGGAAGCTAGGGATTTTATTGAAGAAAACAAGGGTTTTCTTTGTGCAAGTTTGGATTTTAAGGCTAAACACGGGTTTAGTATTTGTTTATCATCATCTTCATACATCCTAAGGTCTTCTTGAACTCTTTATGATCTTACATTTTCATTAATATGCATATGTTAATTCTTTATAGCTTAAATCACCATTAGGATATGTTTAACTTGTAAACATGGATTTTTCTTGGAAATATAGTTTTATGAGCTTATACACATGTTGTATGGATGGTAATATGAAGTTATAAATGGATACATAAGTATTTTACAATCTTAATTAAGCTTAAAAAGTGTTGATGTTAATTAGGGTTTATAAAAGTTTCTTAATATGTTTCAAGTAAAAGAAATACAAGTGACATGTTAATATGGATTATGGACTTATAGTAATGATATATGAACACAAAAATAAAGTCATAATGGAAGTAAAAGACTTGTACACTTTTGGTAAAGTTATAAAGTGTAAAATATAAAAACAAGGTTAAAAATAGACTTAATAAAGTCACCCAAACTTTCTGTCCCAAAAGTGTATAAAAACATACTTAATTTATATTTTTATAAGATAATACATTTCACGACGATTCCGAAAAGGTAAGAAACTTGTCAAACGGATTAATAACGAAAAAGTTACGTTAAAAACAAGTTATACGATAAATAAACGGATTTATAAAAGAATTTTTATAAAAACTTTTTATAAAAATTATTCAAACAGCAAGTTTGATATTTTTAACAAATAATACATATTTTTAGGATTCCAAAATGATAAGAATCGTAATTTTTCAATTAATAACGAACGAGTTATGAATTTCGCGAGTTTACGACAATTAATACTTTTATAAAACTATTTTTATAAAAGTTACTATTCATGACAGAAAGTTACATTTTTGTAAACCTCATAAAATTATAGAACTTTCAATAACGAGAACGTCCTCGAAAGAATCGTTAAAAACGGAGCTATAACGAATAAAATACGACATTTACGGGTTTTACGACAACAAATACGATTTAAATAAAACTCACGTCTGATGTGAACAGTAAAAGTTACTGTTCACCAGAGGGTCAAAATATGGAAAATGTCAAATTATGATAACTCGTCCTAATACGAAAAGATGGGCATAAGAAACGTCAAAATCGGGCTTAAAACGCAAAAGTTATGCTAGTTTTACTAAAACGGTAATTATAAACGTTTTAACTTATTAAACACAATTTTACCAAAACCATTAGTTGGTGATTGAGCTATATAGAATTATATGTGGTTATCAAAGTACTATATTACTTTTTTTTTCCTCTTTTTTTTTTTTTTTTTTTGGAAGTTTCATAATGAGGACTCTTAGGGGTGGCGTATCGACGGGAGTTGCTAGGATTTACGATTAAAGTGTCTAGCCCTCCTCATACGCTTCACTACATGAACCTTTGATGATGATAGCCGAACGATTGTGATGTAACTAACATAGACCTGCTATATGAGTTAGTAATCGAATTACATGGTATTATACGACCTTAAATTAATAGGTTGCATTGACGATTTGCGTGACGCTTGTATTCGTTGATATTTGGATTATATAACTCATGGTGAGTTTCATAGCCCACATTTTTATGATTTCTATGACTTATAACTATGGGTGGAAACTATGCTTTGTTTTTAATTGGACGCAAGTGGATATTTTATATTGATTACATGTTTGCCTAAGTAGCGATAACCCAAGTTTAGCCCATTATCATGAACTGTCAATTGCATAGATGTAGTTCTTAATTACATTATGCGAGCGTGAATGTTATGAATAGATCTATTTAGGGAAACGACCTCCCCGTTTGGGTGACTAGCTATCACCGGGAATGAACGTATAGCATGTCGAATTTGGGGATGTTTCGGGTTAGACATCTATTCGGGCAGAAATTGCAATAAATATTATTATTGCAAGAAAGATCGTCGAGCTTCAGTGTCATGAGCTTAGGAAAATGTAATCTGGTTTTGTGATGTCTGCATGTGTTGCATTATCACGGGAAAAGTCTTGCGGTCCTGCATATTATGATTTATCAAACCTATGAATTCACCAACATTATTGTTGACGTTTTAAAGCAATGTTTTTCAGGAGATCAATAAGCATAAGGTGCCAAGGATACATTGGTGATTTTGTTTTGGGAAGTCATGCTAAAGATATGGTTGTATTATGTTTTGGGAAACTCATGTGTTGTGAACCAGTATCTTTGTAATAATAATCAGGAACAAGTTAAAGCCTCGGGCTATTTGTATCAAATATTTGTTAAATCCAATGTATCAGTTTTTAAATGATTTTTTGGTCGTTCTATATATATCTTGTGTTATTGATCTATGAAGTAACACGCCCCGGACCCTTATTCCGCTGCGACCCAATTTGGGGGTGTACAGAAACCATTTCTTAAGAAAAATAGGGATTCCACGAATCATCCATGGACCATCTCAAAGCACCGAATCAACACCTTTGATAGTTGAGAAATTAAAAAAGATAAAACCTTTCACCATCGTTACTTTCTTTAATCCATATGTTTCCCAATTGTTGCGCAAAAACCATTCCACAACGGGAAACGCATGCCTTTTACCGATAAAGTAACTGTAAAGCAAATTGTTTATTCTATCATTAACCTCATGGATAAAAGTCAAAGGTAACCAAACGTAATTATAGGTATCATTAGGCACATTAACTTTGAGTTTCTGAATATTAGCCTTATTAGCTAGGCTAAGCTTATTAGCATACGATGATGGAATTTCATTCATAACAGGTTCTTTACTAACATTAGTTCACTTCCCTCCTTATTGAGGGATTGATAACATCAAATAGTTCATACATTTTCGTATCAATTTCCCTTATAAAATGTTCATAATTATTGTATCTCTATAAATATATATACTTAATTGTTTCATATTTCGGTTTTAGGTAAATTTGAGACTTTGAATGAATGGACACGAAAATGGAAGGGTGGCGTAAAGAAATATGTAAACTTGCTAGTCCAGACCAAAGTTATAGCCCGTAGTTAGTTTGATAGAAGTACGTCATAACCCATATCATGCTCGAACACATGAAGTCTACTCATATGAAAGTTATAGCGTAGTTAACCAGTAAGGCTTACGCCGTAACATTAGACATGATGGGTAAGGAGTTGCTGATGTCAAGACTACATCATAATAGGACACTTATAGTTACACCATAACAAGGGGTGAAAATCAATTCAAGAGTTCATGAAGAAAATACGGCGTAACTCATGCATTTGGGTTACGCCGTAACTATACATTTGGAAGATGTACGTGCATTATGGAGGTTACGGCGTAACTCCTCACGCCGTAACTATGTTGAGCCTATATATACAAGCCCTAATTCAGCTGAGTTTTGCATTTCACTTCACATAACTCCAAGGGAATGATTAGGGCTTCACCAAGGACGATTTCCACCTCCATTTTGTTACTTTCCAAGGGAGAATTCACTTCGATTCCATCATTTGTATTAGCTATCATTCAAGTAATTGTATCAAATTCTATGTTTAATTTACTCATGATTTACAACATTATGAATTCTGTATTTTTTACTATGATTGGTTAAACAGTTTATGTGTTAGCCTAGTTATGAATTTATTAAAGCATTGATTTTTATTTCTTCTTTTAATTATTGTTTTATGTGGATATCTTATATGCTTGTCATTTGATCCTCGCGTTTTGGTTGTACTAAGGCTAGTGTAGAGCTTATTAGCTAGTTAGTATGTAAATAATTGAAAACTAGTATAGTAGGTTAATTGAGATAGTTTGGCACCTATTAAGATTGTAGGGATTGCACATTTCACCGCTTGCACCAAATTAGGTACTTAAGAAGCACGAGTAGGCCTTTGGTTAGTCAGTACCTATAGCTCTAATTATGAACTAGATGCCTGATTTCCATGAGCAACGGGGTTGAGATTATTGGAGCTATAGGTTAGGTTAGGAACACAAGTCTATTGGAACCTGTAGGAACTAATATATCATTTCACTTCACCATTACATGAAAAAAATAAGAGAAAAGAGAAGAGAAGTTAGAGAGAGAAAGAAGAGAAAAGAAAGAAAAATTAGATTTCACTATGAGAAAAGAGAGAACAACCAACCCTTCTCCTTATGTAGAGAAAGGTATTTATAGTACCTTGGCTACATTTGGATGCCTAAGGGATTTTAACACGAACTAGGCTCGGTGTTGCTTGGGATTAAGCCCGTAACACGTATAATATTAGATTACAAAACGAACCCGGTTCCCTTTCTAGCCTATTACAACGTATATTTAAATAAAGACCGAATCTTCCTTGATGAATGACTGAGATTCCTTATTCGACTTAATATTTTGAGGCTAACAATCTCCCCTAAAGCAAGGTCTTGAATCCTTATATCGAGCTTTCATGTTTGACTCAATATTTGAGGCTAACAATA
>BQNB010079328.1:0-30275 GCA_026074375.1 Tanacetum coccineum | reverse complement strand
TTGCATAATGTCATACAATGACCTAAAACACGAGGTGTTATAAATCCCAATTCTAGACTCTTGGTACCGAAGTTACAATATCACAAGGAGTTGATCACCTCCAAGGATCTTACCCACAAAGTAGGCGAAGTCACATCTCATAACACTGGGTAGGAACATTACCCCCGCTCCAAATTTCACAACATAACAATATCAACAAGACAAGACAAGACAAGCAAAACCAAACAAGACAAGACAAGCAAAACCAAACAAGACAAGACAACCAAACAAGACAAGACAAGACAAAACAAGAATCATTCTCACCCCAAAATAACATGAGAGAAAGGAGCCATAAAACTCACCTTTTCTTAGCTTTTCAAAAGATTCCAACAAAAAGCTTCACAAACAACTAGCATAAATCTAAACAACTAAATAACTTGTGTTACACGCTACTACGCCAAAAGCTTAACACACATGTAACAATCATATGATGGATATATAAGGTGTTTAGTTACCCTTATGGGTCACCCCGACACCATGCCCGACCTTAACCAATTCGTATACACATTATTTCAAAGTATTACAATTTACCCATAAACGCAGAATTTTGACGTGACTTAACGTACTCAAAACCTCTAATTACTGACCTCCATAATTCATACCAAAAATCACCTATGTTCATTTATGAGTATATTAACTTCCTTATTGTTGCCAAGAGCCATTTACATGCATAAGTACTCCTAAGAAAATCAAACTTCAAAACAGTCCCAATTCAGATCTGTTTGCACACTAAAAAGTTTAACCCTAAAAACCATACTTAGACAACAAATCAGAGGCTAAATATTTATGGAAGTTTAATAGACACATAGAACTTGACTTCTGTGAAGGTGCTAATCCTAATTCGAATTTTAAGTAGGGGTTTTACTCCCCGAAATCAGACCCAAATCTGACCCGTATTTACTATTTTGACAAATTTTCTTGCAAACAATATTTGAATGTCTTCCTGACCTCATAAACCTTCGAGGCTGGATGTTCTGAAAATTAGACTCTCTGAGATACGTTATAGGCACCTAAAACTTGACAAAAGCTATTACCATCATTGAGATAATGGCCGAACAACACAGCCCTAATTCTGCCTCAATCCAAATCAAATTCTAACGCGAATTAAGTTTAACCACCAATTACATCCATAAGCTTCTAATTAAACCTTAATCATTATAACACGATTATTATATCATTAATTTACTGATTTTACAAAACCCTAGTTCTATCATAATAATTATTACATGAATTAATGATTAATAACTAACAATGGTTAATAAAAACTTACCTTAGAGCTTGATTTTTTTACAAAAGCAAAAACTCTAATTTTTCCTCCTCTTTTTTCTCTTGTTCGACCAGGCACATAAAGGGGGGGGATTTTATTCTGTATTTATAGACCCCTAATTAATTATAGATAAGATCTAATTAGTATTTGTTTCCTTTTAAAATTCTTTTTTTCCTCTAAAATTCGTTTTTTACTATTCATGTATAAAAAAATATTTTATTTATTTATTAATTACTTAATTATTTGTTTTACCTTAAGTTTTTATAAAAAACTAAGCTTATTTGAGCATACCTTTTTGCGTAAACGCAATTTACTAGACCTTTAAAAATAATTAACTTTTCATTTTTATTAAACCTAACATTCCAAATATAGAAATTTCATTTCTTCCTTATTCTAACTACTAGAACCTAATCTCATCCTAATATTACTAACACATAAATACGTATACGTATAATTACTTACACAATTAACGCGAAACCGCTTCAATCACCAAAATCATTTCCTTGTCACCAAAAGTGAATGAAATGAACTTCCATAAAATCCAACACAAATCCAATCCCAATGAGATGATCACGCTCAATGGATTGATTATAAAATCTTACATATCCTACACAACATACATAAACACGTATAAACACTTATAACACATAACCCATACTTATAGAACATATATTTAGGTCAACACTACAGTTTGACCAACCTGCTCAAGCCACGGTTGTCACAGAATGCCTCAGCTTCTTCTTCATCAATGTCTTCGTCACTTCCTCCTTGACTATCGCTATCATCACTAGTTTTCTCCCTAGTGACTTTAGTTTTAAGAGCTAATGACTTGACCTTTTCCTTAGTGTTTTAAAAGCTACGCCATCATTATCCAAAATCATTTCATATACTTTAAGGTTACCAATTATCTCATAAAGAGGGAGAGTGGCAAGTCTTTGGCTTCTTCAATGGCCGTCATCTTGGCTCTCCATTTTAATGCAAGAGCACGAAGAAACTTTCTTACGTAATTCTTACTAGAGTAGTCCGGATCTAAATATTTGAGACTAGTCACAATAGCGTTGAATCATGTGAATCCGCTATCGATAGTTTCTTTATGGAAATTAAGAACTTCTCGTATTCTTGAGTAAGAAGATCAGTTTTGCAATTCTTGACATGTGAATTGCCTTGGTGAGTGATGATGAGTGTATGCCAAACCTCCTTGGCGATTTTGCACATAAAAACTCGTTCATACTCCTTACGCGATAGGGCGTTGTAAAGAGTTATCTTGGCTTTATTGTTCTTGCCAATTTGCTTCTTTTGCTCATCCTTGAGAAGCTCGTATGACGTTTCCTTCATTAACTTTGTTTCTTCGTCTTCAACTTCAAAGTAAAAATCACCGTTTTGGATGAATTGCCATAAGTCAATATCTTTAGACTTTACGTAAGTCTCAAAGCGGGCTTTCCAAAAAAAAGCCATTTGGTTCTAGCAAAGGTGGTCTTTGCATAGAACACCCCTCAAAATAGTTCTTTTGAGCCATGGATCTCTACTCAACTTCATTAAAAATAGAAGTTAGGATTTCTAATTTTTGAATTTTTTTTTTGACTTAAAACGACTTCTCGAGAAGGTTTTAACGCTTGAAAACTTAAGTAAGCTGCTTTGATACCAATTGTAGAACCGTAGAGGAGGGTTGAATACGGTTTTCTTAACTTCTTTAAAGTTTATAAAACTTCAAGTCTCGAAAGAGCCAAGTGGTGTGCTAATCTACTTTGTTATGAGAACAATGAGTAGATAGAGAGAAGAAGAGACACCATGATATATACTGGTTCGGGAAGGGGGTTTAGTCTTTCCGTACGTCCAGTTACGAATCTACGACATTGATACTATTCCTAGTATAATACTTATGGTGGACTATAAACCGTATTACAATTTAACTCCACCGACTTTCAACAAAGCTCGATGCTCACATAAAAGAGTTGCTACCTATACTATTTTTCCCTTTGAATCTACCCCTGAGAACCCATGATTCAAATTAACCTATGACTCTAAAATCCTTCCCCTTGGAATCTTATCAAACCCCAACTAGATCCCTAATGATTTATGCTTGATCCCACAGATACAAGACTTCCCTTACAACTTGATTGAATTAAAAGATACATGGTGTTAGCCTCAAAATATTGAGTCGAACAATGGAAGTTCGTTCATTAGTTATATTAGGTCTCTGTTATTTATATATTAAATGTTGTAATAGGCTAGAACGGGTATTGGGCTCATTTAATGTAATCTAATAGGTCACATGTATCGGGTGAAAGCCCAAGTAAACTCGAGCCCAACCCAAGACAAACCCACAGCCCATTAAGCCTTCTATAGGTCGGCCACATTGGGTATTTAAACCCCTCTCCATGTGTAGAGAGAGGGTTGTTGGTCTCATTTGTAACTTTGCAAGTAAATCAACCTCCACTTTTTCTCTCTTAACTTTCTCTCTCTACAATTCTTCTCATCATCCAATCTTACTTTTCTTGTTCATCATAATGAAGTGAAGTGATTCTTGGGTTACCAAAATTTGGTATCAAGAGCCTCAGGTGGATAGTGCTTGTTTTGTGGTTTAATAAGCTCAAACAAAAATTTTTGTGGCTTATTTTTCCATATAAGCTCACGTCAAAACAAAATTTGGCTTATGGGTTTGCTTTTCTCACTTATTTCTTGCTTTACTTGTTCTACACCTTCTTGTGTTTCATTTGTGGTTATATAAGCTCATTATCGTGGCTTATTTTGGATAATAAGCTCACGAGTCAACATTTTTTTGGGGGCTTATTTGTTTCACTTGTTTGCTCCTTGAAATACTTAGTCTACATCTTCTCTTGTTATTAACTTGGTGCTTCATTTTTTTTCATTTTCAAAAAATTTCGAGCTTATTTCGAGCTTAATCTCAAGCTTATTTGGTTGCTTATTTTCGAAGCTTATTTGTGATTGGCTTATCCTTTTTGTGGTCCGAAACCGGTCAAAAACAAAAGACATAGATCCACATTTTAAGCTTCAAAAGATAGTGACATCTTGTTTGTTAGTTTAAGTGGTCCTCACCCGAAAGTGACACCGAGCGGAATATGTAAGACAAGCCCAAGCGGAATATGTATGCTAAGCGAAATATGCAGGAAATTTTCAAGCGAAATATGTATGTTTGTTAAGCGAAATATGCAGGTCTGAAGTCAAGCGAAATATTACAATATTCAAGAAAGAAACTCTGCCAAATTTTGTGAATTTCAAGCGAAATATGTTTGTTACGAGTTCAAGCGGAATATGTTAAACAGCAAGTGAAACATGCAGTATTGAGTCCAAGCGAAACATGTTAAACATCAAGCGAAATACGCAAGACTGAGTACAAGCGAAATATGTTTCAAATTCAAGCGAAATATGCAGCTTTAGTATTCAAGCGAAATGTGTAAATTTTGAAGCGAAATACGTAATTTTCAAGCCAAGCGAAATATGCACACTTGTAAGCGAAACATGTCAATTTAGGATTTTGAACTTAAAAGACATTCAACTCACAACAAACAAACCTTAATCTCAATCAATTTGCATTCACGGTTTTTCTATTGATTTTATAAAATCCCGCGAAAGACACAATTCTTTTCTCGGTTTTAATCATACACTTGTAAAATCCCGTGGACGTTTATTGTTTTCATTTTACCACAACTTCAATCACAACACATCTACTTAAGATCCTACAAATCATTTTCACTTCATAATTTTCAGTAAAATGGAAACGAAAGATACTTTATATTCGTGTTCTAATTCGTAAGAACAACAAATGCAACAAATTCAAGATAAAGCAAAAGAAAGTTGCATGGTATCTTTTCGACAACTTCATTCACAACTTAAGCTTCTTTCAAACAACGACTTAAAAGGAACTCGAACCGAGTCTGGATTCAAACGTGCATTTGCGACACTCTTTGGTCAAGATATAGAGACTTTCACAGGCACAATGTTCTTGAACGTGGACCAACTAGAAAAAAAACTTGACAAAGAAGAATTTCAAGAGATTGGATCCATGGCTGCTTTTAAAGTACTCGAGACACAGTTTCAGATGTTCATCAAGTCACGGATTTATTTGGATGATGAATTTGTTGTAATAACACGCAACTACTTTCTCCAATATACTTAACTTGCGATTCTAGAATTCCGTGACACACTTATCCAACACATGGAATCTGTTCAGAAGTCGATTGATGAAAGAGCAAAGCATAAACAAGAGTATAACAGCTAGGTGAATGAAAGACAAATGCAGACAATCGAGGATAAGGTTGATTCGAGTAAAGCATTGGATGCTAGCTTGGTTGATACAGAAAGCAGTGGGACAGCATTAAAAGAGCAAGATACAAGCAGCAGATCAGGGAATGATGCACATGCTGATGATGCAGATTTCAGACCCATATATGATGAAGAGCCAATGGCTGAGGTACACACAACTACTAAAATCAATATCTTTGCTACTGGACAACAGCATACTGAGCAACTTGAATTCAATAATGAAGGAGAGGTTGACCAGAATGCTAAACAATGTCATGACACATGTCCTTTGCCTGCTACATTAACTGATAACTAGACAACTAAACTCTCAAATCAATCTCTTGAATCTGAAAATATTTGTCTCAAAAAGACCGTTGCCCAATTTCAAAAAGATTTTTTAAGAATGGAAGCACATTGTGTTAATCTTGAACTTAAATATCAAAATCAAGCTTTAAAAGAAGGGCAACATGGTCAATTTTCGAAAGTAAAAAGTAATGAAGCCAAGGTTAAACATGACATAGATGTAATTGAAACAATAAACATCGAATTGGAACATAAAGTGGCTAAGTTACTTAAGGAAAATGAGACTTTGAAAAGGCATTACAAAGAACTGTATGATTCTATCAAGACAACGAGAGCTAAGACTATAGAACACACAACTTCTTTGATTGCTCAAAATGCTGAGTTCAAAGCTCAACTTCAGGAAAAAGGGTTTGCAATTGCAGCATTAAAAATTGAGTTAAGGAAATTAACAAGAAATAGTGTGAATACTAAGTTTGCAAAATCGTCAATCTTAGGGAAACCGGCTTTACAACCACGTAGAAACCAATCAGTTGTTAGACAACCGACTGCGTTTAAGTCTGAACGACCTAGATTTTCAAAGCAACGGTTTGCCTCCCAAGTTGATGTCAATAACGATTTGTCAAAACCAGTCACTACACATTATTTTCCTAAGGAAAGAGAATCTGTTGTTGCAAAACCTCATTACATGATTGCACCTGGCTCATCTAGGTATAGCTCAAATGACATGGTTCATAAACACTACCTAGAGGAAGCTAAGAAAAAGACACAATTATAGCAGTAGGAATTCAGAATCCTAGTGTGATGCCTTCTGTTAGATCACAAAGCATAACTAATGGTAGCAAACCAAAACCTAGGATCAATAACTAAAAGTCTAGGAATTGGTCTGCATCTAAGAGTAGTTGCGTCACGACAAAGACTATGCCCATAGCAGAACACTCTAAGAATTCTAGAAGTTTTTCTGACTCCAAACATTGTGTTTGCTCGACATGCCAGAAATGTGTCTTTAATGCAAATCATGATTCTTATGTAACAAAATTCCTGAATAAAGTCAACTTACGTGCAAAGGTTCCATCCCATAAGACAACAACGAGATACAAACCCGTAGAGCAAACAAGTGTTGCAAAAGAACCAGAATGACATATAACAATAGGGACTAGGTCTTCAATCAAAAAGACTTCCGTTGTGCATGAGAAAACAATAACTCCTAGATCTTGTCTTAGGTGGAAACCGACGGGTAAAATTTTCAAGACAGTTGGTCTTAAGTGGATTCCTACTGGAAAGATATTCACCTCTAGCACAACTAAGGTTGACAGTGAACCCACAAATGGTTCAAATGACGATATCACTAACCAATATGAATGCGAACAAACTCTTGATGTCAGTACAGGTACTCTTAACTTAAGTGCAGGTACATCTTTCAATCCTAAAAAGGAAGGACTCAGAGTTTGGTTGCTGAAAAGACTGATATCTCATAAACCAGGGCTTCAAGGAATTCTGATATGATGAACAAATAATGACTTCTGATCATAACAGTTCAGAACTCGGAATTCACGACCACAACAATGAACAGTCAAGTTCAAAGCTGGTTCCAAAGTTGGTCTCCTCCAACAGAAAGACAGCTACATCCATGACAAAGAGTTGGGTAATACTATTTCACCATCATCATTACCAATGTTGAGGTCAACATGTAAATATTTTTTATAAAACAAAATACAAAAATATAAAATTTCAAAAAGAAAATACAAAATCAAAAAATTAGAAAATGTTTCAAAAAATATTCTTCTCGACATGTCTCTTGGAATCGATAACATTTACGTACCTAGAAATGTTGATTAACATCGACACGGGCGTGTAAATGAAGTTCGAACAGGAGTTTCAAATGTTTTCAAAACATGTCATTTCTAATTTTTTCTGATGAACTGTAATCAACTTCAGATTGCATCCTCGGACCCGAACGACAAAGGAGAGTGTACGCATAAGTGCGCTTATCCTTAGCGTTAGAAGAGAAGTCTTCTAACATTTGGTTTTTCAAAAAGTTGAACACAATTTTTCAAGAATTTATTCATGACGATTCAAAATTTTTACAAAATTGCGTGTTCAACACTCCATCCCTCATATTGTTTTACAAGACAATTATTCTACATTTGGTGTCATTTTTAAATGAGTCAATGTTTGAGGGGGAGTTTTCTAAAAAACAATGTTTTAATGATTGTTGGATACATCATAACATGACAATTCTTATGTATTCAACACATTATAAAAGGTCTTAATAACATCTAAGGAATAATAATGACTATTAAATAGATTGATTGTTATAAGATGATTAGGTGGTTGAGCATAATTTTTCAAGAATTCTTCGATGACAATTAATAATCTTTCAAAATTGTGTGCTCAACAATGCTAACCCTCAATTTTATATTCATTTTACAACTTGGTATCATTGTTTTTGGTGTCAAACATATGTAAAATCGAGGGGGAGCAAGTTAATGTTCCATATAATATTTCAGCCAAGTATAAAAGTGTTTCTCCCATGGTATTTCATAAGACAAATTTTATTAATCCATAAAGTATTTCCAAAAACTAAGTGAATTAGTATTTAAAATATGGGAGAAAGAAAGAAATGTATTTAAAATGGAACTTGAAATAATAAGTGAATTTATCGATCAAAGTGCTTGATACTCTTCGTATAAGGTTTTATGGTTACAGTCTCATACCCTTACAACATCTTATTCACGACGATTCTAAAAGGTATAAGGTGGTAAGGTTAGTATTTGTTCTATGAATCCAACCAGAACCGGAAGGGTCTACCCAATGGACACTCCATAAGTTAGAAATTGCAGTCCTTAGGTATGATTGGAGATGATTTGTGTTAGAGAAAGCATGCCGACTAAGATTGAGTACACATGGAACTATACAACAAGGTGTTAGTTAAGTCGTATTAGGTAAGCCTTGAAAGGGGTTTGAGAAATTAAAGAAATGTATGATAATGGTCTAAAGAAAGTAGCCCTCCCATAAAACTTATGCAGATACAGGGTCAATACATTGACTGTCAGAATTAACATGTTGATTGTTGATATTGATGACGACATCATTGAACCCAGTGATGCAATGCTACAACCCTCCCCAGCCATTCGGGTTTCTTCAACAGAAACTTCTCTATTTGTCACGAGATACACAAACTTCTTTTGACTTTCTCACTCCGCGATAGTTGATATTGAATAGGTACAGTCTGCTCCAGCTCGATACTAAAACCAAATCGCACTAATTCGTGTATAGAGCCAAGAAGAGAGATCATCCTTAAATATATCTCATGTGGGACACATTTCCTTTACTAACACTTGTTGAACACATTTGGTCACTAGCTGTTAACAAGAGTCCTAAGCTTTTATCCTGTGTGATTGGGCCTAGATATCGAGTTGATACTTATGTACTCAAATGAATGATGGAAAATCCTGCTTGAGCCAGCATCAAACAAGCTCTTGAGTAGGTGAACTTTGCGGAGATTCTATATGAATCAAACCTTGTGTCAACTGGGAAAGAACGATGGTGCTAATTCAAAGTAAATTAAACTTGTTCCAGGAAATGAATTTGCGGCTTAATCAGAAAGATAGTAGTAACTATTCTGTTTCACTACTTACCGTGTTGTCTGCTGTGAGGACGTTCCGGTAATGAGAATTGCAAGCATGGTAAATCTAGACATCTGTGTTAGAAAGATCCTACGCTTTGAGTGGATTCCTGTAAATAGATTCTTTGAATCTACATGATCAACAGGTTACAGTATTTATACTGGTAAATCGGTTCCTACTGAACCGAGGTTAATTAATAACCAAATCTGGACGAATGACAAAGTTATATTCGTCCACACGCTTTATTGCTAACTATTTTAGTTCAGGATTCACATAAAGATGGAGATGGTGATGACTTATTCAGCTGAAGTCGGGGATTCATTACACTATGCTTCAGCTCAAACTACATAAGACTTACTATCTACGCATCGAGTTTCAAGGAATCATGAAAAGCTCAAGAAATTAACGGACAATAGACTTCCGCACAAACTCTGATATAACAGATTTCCTTCAATGATTTTCAAATGTTTCTATCAAGGGAGATTGTTAGCAAGCTTTCAAGATGATGCAAAGTATGAGAATGTTGGTCAAGACACAAGATCGACAAGGTGCAAAGACGATCAATACGGCAACGGACAAAGATTTAAAGATCTCGGACGCAAAGACGAAGTCAAAAGGACAATGACAATGGGCTTAAAGTTCAAAGATTCCAAAGCATGGATTTGAACAAGCTACTATACAGAGTAAAGACCAAGTCAAAGACAAGAGCTTAACGACAAAAGCAATTCGCATTGATCTCACCGATGGTGTTTAAATTTTCTCAGTTTCCATTCTTGGAGTGTCAAAATGAACTTATTTCGAGGGAGATTGTTAGCCTCAAAATATTAAGTCGAACAATGGAAGTTCGTTCATTAATTATATTAGGTCTCGGTCATTTATATATTAAATGTTGTAATATGCTAGAACAGGTATTGGGCTCATTTAATGTAATCTAATAGGTCACGTGTATCGGGCAAAAGCCCAAGTAAACTCGAGCCCAACCCAAGAGAAACTCACGGTCCATTAATCCTTCTATAGGTTGGCCCACATTGGGTATTTAAACCCCTCTCCATGTGTAGAGAGAGGGTTGTTGGTCTCATTTGGATCTTGGCAAGTAAATCAACCTCCACTTTTTCTCTTTTAACTCTCTCTTTATACTTTCTCTCTCTACAATTCTTCTCATCATCCAATCTTACTTTTCTTGTTCATCATAATGAAGTGAAGTGATTCTTGGGTTACCGACATATGGTGAACTAAGTCCTAACCTAGCCTAAAGACTCAATTCTAAAGAAAGGTTATAAGAAAGAAGACCCTCGACAAAACATACAAGTGTCGATAAACACTTGTGTGGCTCTCTTGCGGAGATGTGTGTTCTTCAATAGATAATAAATGATAAGATTAAGAACACTTGATGTTTAGACTTAAAGGATTAGAGAAGAGAAAAGAGAGGAAAGAGTGTTTTCAAGAGGTGAGGAATACAAAGGCCAAGAGGAGGGTATTTATAGGCCAAAATCCCAAAATTTGGTATATGCAATTCGCGTGTGGCGCGCTGGCCGTGTGTCAGCGCGTGGCCAGTGCGCCAAAAACCCAAACCTATCTTTTTGGTCTTTTGGCTTTTTAACTACCCACTCTTGTTAAACCTATAACTGTACTATAACAACCCGTAATTTTTATCAATGTAATTATCCATCTATTAAATTAGATGCACTGTAATATCCATCTATTATATATATCACCTTTTTATAGGGAAAATTTTGCTTTATCTCATTATGCAACGTAACTTGCATCTCTAAAGTAAACGAGCTCATGCAACCTCTACCAATGCCATCTATATCTATGTTTATATCATGTAAACATCCTAATGTGTCAAGTCTATATCTTAATATCGTTTTACCAAGTACATTATCCATTCAACGTACCATTTATAACGTTATATCAAAATAGACTTTATCCATTAACGTTCATATCAAAACCCTAATTATATGTAATGTATACATATAAAATAAATGTGCAAGCCTTAAAAAATGTGTACAAGTGTACAATGCACAACATTTGAAATATAATTTCCCTCTAAGTCAATGTACAACTCATTTAAGCTTAATGTACAAGTCAATAATACAAGAAAACTAAACTAGGTCATTTTACCTCGTAAATTACTTTAGTTTCTTACCACCAGTTTAACACAAGGTACAAACACTTAATGCATGACTTCTAAACCCTAAACCTAAACCCTAATTCATCTTAAAACCCGAACCTAAAACTCTAAACTCTAAACAAAACCCTAAAACCCTAATTTCACTTTAAACCTAAAACTAAATCCTAAACCTTATGTCTAAACCCTAAACCTTAATCCTAAACCCTAATCCTAACACTAACCTTAATCTTAAACCCTAATTACCCTAATCCTAAACCCTAATACACGTTTTAAAGACCAAAAACCCTAACCCAAAACCCTAAATCACCCGTCACCCTTTTTCTTTCATTTTAACCCATTTAATCAAACAAGCACCTCAAGCAAGCATCTTAGCACCACCATGACTCACCACCATGTCACAAGCAAGAAACCAAGCACCTCTATTACCTCTCTTTCTTACCAAGTTAGTATTGTTACCTCCTTGTCACCTTCTTGTTGCCGAACCCCCCTAAACCTCCAACACCGTGCTTAGCTATTTTTCTAGCTCTTCCTAATCACCCTATAGCCTTCATAAGTCACCACTCTACCCACACCTTGGCCACTACTCTAAGAAACTTGGGCACCAAGTTGGTTTCACCCCTATATAAGCCAAAACATACACATTCTTTCATTTCATCCTACAAATTCAAACACATACACTCAAATGGAGTTCTAGCCATTCCCTAGCAGTAGTAGAAGATCAAGAGAAGCTCCAAGATCAGAATTGAAGCCAAGAATCTATCTTGACAAGTTTCAAAGTTAAAGGTTTAAATTATATAAACTTTATATATAAAGGACTAAACTTGTAAAAGTTTATAAATCAAGGGTATATATTGCCATTTTTGAAAACTTAAAAATATAAAATATAATATTTTTATATAAATTATAAAAATATATAGTAATATTATAAAACCCAATGTTTAATTAAATACCTTACACATTATGATCGTTTAATAATCAACGATCGTGCGCGCTTAATAAAACAATTACGTTATATAATTATCGTAATTTAATCATTGACAACTTTTGAAGGAAACTTAAAGAATCTGTATCGTAACTACGTTACTAGGGAATTTCATGTGAGGGGCTCCATTTGGGTATTTATTTTGACGAGTTTGATGGGTTTACGATTTAAAGTGCCCTGACTCCTCAAACGATACTACATGGCCTCTGGATTATGATAGCCCGAACAGTGATACAATATTTTCATAAATTAATAAATTAAAGTAATACGTTAAACTTTATGAAGTTTTGAAACATAAACCATCACACTAAGACTTGACATATTACCTCAGGTTGCGTGACGAGGCCGTTACTTTCACTTGATATACTTTTGCCATCAATCAGATTTCCCCTGTTAATGTGAATTCATAGCCTCACATTTTAAATCTTTTAATATTTTCATAAACCCGCGAGGGGGATACATGCTATAAACTATGAATACGAGTGTTTTTCCAACTATATGCTATCTTGATATATTATTGCCTAAGTCCTTACATTTGTCATTAATACCCTACTATCATGAACCGTTAATTACTTATCGGAGTAAGCGTGAATGCTGTGAATAGATCTATTTGGGGCTGAACTCCCCGTTGGTGTACCTATAATTTCTAGTAACCAAACGCACTTCAATTGAATCACTATGCGGGTGTTTGGCAAAGGCACCCGTTGGGGCAACTTCTTGTGATTGTTGATTATCTCAAGGTCTCGGTGTCATGAGCTTAGGGCAATAATACTGTTTTACATAATAATTGTACTCATTGCAATTGTTACACGTATGGGTGTATAACAACGTAACCCACTGTTATGATAATTTGTATTCAAACTGTTTACCATAAACCTATGAATTTCACTCAACCTTTGTGTTGACCTTTTTAGCATGTTTTTCTTAGGTAACTGAGCATCTTATGGCACGGAGTGGCACGGACTTGAAGATGGCTAAACTGTTATCATTCAAACTTTATGTTTTCATGCAGATTTTGGTACCTCTGTTTGTAAAAACTCTGTTGAAATAATGAATGATAACTAAATTTTCCAAAAACGTCTCTTTACGATTTATTTTCTTTGATTATGACTGTTGTACTATGAAATAATACCTCAGATTAGCTTCCGCTGCTATATATATGTCAAAATAGGGGTGTTAGTTGGTATCAAGAGCCATGGTTATAGAGAACAAGGTTGAAACCTTAACAATAACTACTTTTCTTTTTCCATCTAAGAAAGTCCTCCGTGCCACTTTATATCCCGAATAGTGTGTTAAGTACATAACTATTATACTATTATATAAATAACTTATGTTATTTACCACTGGGTTGTTAACAAAGTGATGTCTTCTCCCAACCACCCTACTTCCGATATTGAGGATGCTTTTTCCTCCAACTTTCCGGACTATATCCCGGCTTCCCAGACTAGGTCCCAGCTTCACCAGGAAAAACTTATTCTAGCTCTTTAAATAACACATTTGGTTTAGTTCCAATAGCTTCACCAACTCTTTCACTTTTTCATGATGACCCCTATATGAAGGTCATGCATGCATACTATGCTAAATAATCACCTATTCCACCACCAACTATTATGCCTCTATCTTTAATGCTATCTCCAATGTTTAATCCTCAAGAATTCTTTCTTCCTGAGGAATTATTGCCACTTAAGAAACGAAGTCATGACCGATCATCCTCCTCTACTTCTGCCCTACCTCAAGCATTTGAGATAAGAGAAAGCTCTCATAAGATAAGTCTGGAATGTCATGAGGAGCAAATTGAGGAAATTTTGAATCATCTAGATGAACTCTCTCTCGACCGCATTGAACACATAGAAGACAAGATAGAAGGTCTTGGAAAAGGTCGGGTGATCATACAACAAGATTTTGACAATCTGGAAGCTGAACTCCAAGAGTCTCATACTCAAATTGCTAAACTTCAAAGAAAGCAAATGGAAAATAACAGCAAGATTGCTCTGGCTCGCTTTTGAATGCAATCTATGAACACAAGAACAATCAGGAAGGACCATCGGACTACTAGATTAGATACTAGTTATAGCTTTTGTTAGAACCTAGCCACGGGATGTGTGGTATAAATAACAACACTTGTCAAATTTTGACTATGTATAGTACAAAGGCAAGTTGTTCATGATATAATACAATGGTGATCCCGTTTTATATTCATCATGTGTCCTATATTACATCTCTGTCGTCATCATTATGAATCATACCATGACTTCTAATAGATCAGATGCTTGTTAGAATCCATATCAAATAAGTATCTATGACTTCAATACCACTATTGTTAAAAATGCTTAAAGTTCAAAAATAAGCATTGCATTTTAAGACTTGTGATATCATTCTTATTACGTGTTGTCTTATGTTGATAGAATGCCTCCCAAAAGGACGTCAACATCTGAAGCACCAGCCATGACTCAGGCTGCCATCAAGAAACTAGTTGCTGATAGTGTTTCCGCAGCTCTGGAAGCACAAGCCGCTAACATGGCAAATACTGATAATACCACCAGACCAAGAGAAGCTCCTGTAGCAAGACAGTGTAGCTACAAAGAGTTCATGAGCTGCCAACCTATCAACTTCAAAGGTACGGAAGGCGCTGTTGGTCTTATCCGCTGGTTTGAGCGAACTGAATCAGTGTTTTCCCGTAGCAACTGTACCGAAGACTGCAAGGTGAAGTTTGCTACTGGTACTTTAACTGAAGAAGCTCTATCCTGGTGGAATTCTTTTGCCCAACCTATTGGGATAGAAGAAGCTTACAAGATTACCTGGGTTGAATTCAAGAAGCTTTTGATAAAGAAGTATTGTCCCCGAACTGAGGTCCAGAAGATGGAAGACGAATTTTACCATCTGACTGTGAAGGGGAATGATCTCAAGACATATGTGAGAAGATTCCAGGAATTGGCAACCTTATGTCCCACTATGGTGCCAGATTCTGAGAAAATGATGGAAGTTTTCATCGGGGGATTGCCTCGAAGTATTGAAGGGAATGTTACCGCCTCTAAACCTCAAACTCTAGAGGAAGCCATTAACATAGCCCAGAGGCTAATGGATCAGGTAACAAAGCACACTCCGGTGCAAGTATCAAGTGATCACAAACGAAAGTTTGACGACAGAAGAACTTTCAACAACAACAACTACCGTAACGATAATAACAACAACTACCGTAACACCAACACCAACAACCGCTACAATAATCACCAACCACAACAGAACAGAAGACAGGAAACCTTCAGGTCTTATGCTGTCACTCCAACTGAAAACAATGGGTATACTGGAAACTGTCCCTTGGTGTAAGAAATGCACTCTACAATCACATAGGACCTTGCCACTGGTTAAGAGTTAATACTTGCACAAGGAGGGCCATTTGACAAGAACTACAGACTTAAAAGGCTAGCACTGGAAGTAATCTGCTACCAGTATAGTTACTTGTCATGCCTGTGGAGAGAAAGGGCATTATGAAAATCAATGGTCGAATTACACCCACAACAATTGCATAGGGAAAGAGTACATGCTTGAGGGTTAGGTGATGCTCACCAAGACTCCGACGTAGTCACGGGTAATGTTCTTCATAAACCAAATCTAGCGAGAGCTTATATTTGATTCTGAGCCAATAAAGCTTCGTATCCATATCTCTTGCTTTATGCTAAATATTCCACCCATAAATAGATTTACCTTTACAATATCGAAATGGCTGTACGGAAACCTAGTAAGCACAAACACCATTATTCAGGGTTGCAACTCGACTTTGTTAAAACCAACCTTTCGAATTGTATCTTTATTCGATCAAACTCGATAGTTTCGACGTCGTCATTAGTTGGATTGTTATCCAAGTTCATGCTAGAATTACTATGACAGAGAAGAAAGTAGTTCCAATCCTAATCAAACGGTGAAACTGTGATCTTCGGGGTAATAGATTCACTAGTTCGAGTATCTTGTTCGATTGACTAGTTCGATCCCCTTGTTCGATCCCTCTAGTTCGATCCTAACTATTACGAAACCCAAATTTTCAAAACTCAAAAAGACACGATTTTTAATGATTTTTAGCAAAAATTCTTGTACAACTAGTATTACTAACCCTATAGGAACAATAAAAATGAAAACTTTAAGGTTTTTAAGCCAAAAAATTTTTATCACTAAATTGATCTTTGTAAAGGTTTTGAACACAAATCAAACACAAAAATCTAAACACACCACTCCATGGCTCTTGATACCAATTGTAGAATACTAGTAATCTAATGAATCAACCAAGAACAATAAGTGAGATGTGGGTTGGATTGTTAGAGAGAAACTTGGATGGAATGGATGAATGTATTATGGAATGTGTGAAAACAAATGGAACAACCAACCCTCTCCAAGACTAGGAGAGGGTGTATTTATACTACATAGAGGCCGGCCATGGGCTGGAGTTGGGCCACCCATGGGCCTTGGGCCGGACTAGATTACTAATCTAATCCTTATACTAACTACGAGCTAAGACTTGTTACAACTTTGGAAGTGACCAACACTTTTCGTGTTTCCAACAAGCAGGAGAAGGATCGTAGAAAGTAGTAGGATGTGTAGAGACTAATTGGATTTTTGTATAACACTAAACTAAGTAGCATCAGTAGTGTCAGACCTAAGTAGGTAGTCGATTTATGATAGTTATGAACTGATTAGTATCAGTCGATAGTTGACTCTTGTGGAAGTCATAGTTGTTATGGTAAAAGGATGATTTGTACGAAAATTTTAAAAGAGTAATGAATGGTAGTATTCGTATTTTATTTTTGGATAGATAGATAAGCCCAGTGCTTGCGAGCACGGTTACCATGTGTTATTCGTGAACTTGAAACATATTTAGGTTGCTCGACTCTACTGATACAATAGAAGGTTAAGTAGTTAAGTAGAACACCATAAGGTCACGAGAGACTTGATAAAGTTGTAGTAAGTAAGTTTGAAATCCAACTACCTTCCTTTTAGAGGAATGATGAAGTTTTGAATGATGTCATAGCCTTCCTAGGAAAATAGAACCTAGAGCACTCAACCAAGCAGGGTTTGCATGGGAGAGTTTGAGTAGATGTTGGTAAGTGAACCATGAACTGTTTTGAAGGAGTAAAACGTGAGTTGCGTTGTGTAAGACATATAACCTTGTAGTATCAATCACGCTAGTTAGAACCGCTATTAGATTTGACGATGTCAAACATGGTAAAAGTTTGTTGAGACATCGCGGTCTGGATCATATCTGAAGGCCCGGCCAGGATTGAGTAACCAAAATACCAGAGAGGACTAGTAGACTAGTAAGATAGTAGGAAAGACTATCGTGTTGTGTGAGATGGATCTGGTTGGATCCTAAGGAAAACATAAGGACTGAACCTTAGATCTAGGTCTTTAAGGGAATCGAGAGAAACCCCGCTTAAAGAGACTGTTTTGGTAGTGAACTAAGTGCATTGGTAGAAAACCAAGCGTGTTGTGATGAGAAAACTGTGAATTATTTTAAGACGATTGTTGTCGTGCTCAAGGATTTTAGTTGAATTTCGGGGGCGAAATTCCTTTAAGGGGGTTAGACTATGATAACTGGTAACTTTTTCTGGATTAAGTATTACAAAATATTATGATTATATATCAGAGTCTTTTGATTTTGTCAGTTTTCTTGGAGAAAGCTGAAAAGTTGACTTCGTTTGACTTGTTTTGCATAAAATAGTTACGGTTTAATCGGGTTTTGGGAGAGTCATAAGTATCATAAGAGAATCACTTTTGATACGTCTTTCCATTTTGGAGGGGTTATGTGGTTTTCCAGTGCTTTCCGGGAAGATATCTCGCGTTTAGCGAAATCGTCACGCAGTGCGTACCGACACGACATTAATTTAAGAATGGGTTTAAGTAGCATTTGGAGAAGCGTTTAATGAATTTATTGGTTAAGTAAATTCACAGTTTAAAATAACGTTGGGTAAAACGTAAATCGTTGAGGTGTGATTTGAAGGTTGTAAGAAAACAGGCGTTTTCGTCAAAATTCGATAAAAGACTGTAATGGTCGTTAAAGTGAAAACTTTGGGCAAGTCAAAAGTGTCAAGTGGTATTATTGAAAGATGAAAAACTTTTAAAAATGATAGGAAAGGTTTGGTTGAGTTTAAACAAAAATTTGTGTTTTTGGTCCTGACACGACCAGTAACATTTTAAATGAATTTTGGAGAAATTTGCCGGGAGTTTAAGAACAATAACTAGCAATTTTAAAGATCTCGCTTCCATAAAAATAAAATATTTAGTTTCCAAAATAAAATATTTACAAGATTTTTTAAATAATTAGGAAGATTTTTATCTAAATAAACAAATTAAAAGAAGAAACAATATAGCTAAATTAACAATTAATTATATTCTCTTTAATTCTCTATTAACTTTTAATCATTAATCTTGAAAGTTCTGCAATTTTTTTTTCATTAATTATGGTAAAGAGTTAGCATAATCTTTATCTATTTACAATAAATCAATAATAAAGAAAAATAATCGCAGCATAATAATAATAAAAATCAAATCTAGGCGTGTAACAAGGCGTAAAATTCGATTTTTAAGCGTGTAACCTAGATGCCAAAAAGAGTTGATAGTGATTGCCACGTTAGATTTATTAATTCTAGCTAACTAGTTTAGCTCGAGTGCAAAGCGGATGGATCTAGTTATGGCTAGTAGGTTAAACACATTATTAAATAGGTAAGCGTACCTTTTGGTTAATCTTGATACAAAAGTCTAAAAACAAACGCCCTCTAACGGTTTGCTCACACAATCACGTCAAAACCAAGTATGTATGAATTGCTAGTTTAACCTCTCGATCAAACACTCCGTGTTATTCAAAAGCAGAACGCACGCCTGCGTTCCTTTTTTGAAGTCGAAACCAAACAAATTCTTAATAAATGGTTTAAACCTTAATTCGTTACCTTTGAGGAATCAAAACAACCACTAAACGGTCATCTTGAATTTGTCAAGCAAGGAGTTCAAGTAAAGACGAGTCTTTCAAACTCCAAAAAAAAAAAAAAAAAAAAAAAAAAAAAAAAAAAAAAAAAAAAAAAAAAAAAAAAAAAAAAAAAAAATATTAATCAAAAAAAAAAAAAAAAACAACATGTTTATCCTCTTTCTATAAAAAAAATAAAAAAAAAAAAAAAAAAAAAAAAAACAAAAAAAAAATAAAAAAAAAAAAATAAAAAAAAAAAAAAAAACAAAAAAAAAAAAAAAAAAAAAAAAAAAAAATAACCAAACATAACCAAAAAAATAAAAAAAAAAACTAATTCGCGGCTCTTATCCCTGCGGTTTAGGTTTTTTAAATAACACCAACAACCTAAATCTAGCGATTTACGGGGAGGCGGTTAGTGAGAAAACCAAAAAACTAAAGGGATTAGGGTTCGGTTCGTGGGTTTTTTTTTGATGAATTTTTTTTGGGAAGAGGGAAGCCATTCCGATTTATTTTAGTGTTTGAGAGAAGATAGAATGGAAGAATGAGGAATATGAGGTTGTTTATATAGTCACCCCAATAACCTTTAAATTTGTAGGAAATGATTAGTATAATCCCATAATTAAAACAAATCTTTTCCTTCTTGTCTCCTTATAACTGGCACAAACCCCATTCTAGTAAACTTGGGGAGTTTCGGCCCCAAACAAGTCACTCTTAGGTTCGGGTCTTTGTCCGATTTTAGTCCTTCGGTTCTTTTTAGAATATACGCTTTAAATTAATTAAACACGTACCTATTAAGAACGACGATTTAATATATTTTGTAAAGTAAACGTCTACTTTCGTGTATTAACGTGTGTGCCCGCCAATATGTTCAACGTATTCTCTATAGTATAACTTGCAGAACCGATACTAAATGTCCACAAATTTTCGTATAAAAACCTATACGATAAATAACCCTCATATTGTTTTGTGAAATCATGTGGATTAGTTCAATTAGGGTTAGGTCAAGGGGTGAGCTACATAGGGTCAGAACGACCCGAACAAAAAACCGACCTCCAAAAGAAATCAGGACAATTATGCAAACGAAACACCGAATCGAATAAGGTCGGTTCGGTGAGCGGTTATGTATAGTTCGACATGCTCGAAAAAGTTTCTGGGTTTTGAGCCGACCGAATCGACAAAAACAGCGCACATATATATCCAAAATCGAAAACCGAACCGAATAAGCTCGGTTCGGCTCGGTTTGTTGGGTCGGGTCGGTTTTCGTTTTAGTTTGGTCAGCCTAGGATGACGCAAGTAAACTAGAGGAATATTACAATTTTTAGCGGGTACTCATGATGTCCCATTTTTACTTTAGCGGTACGTAGGAGTTCCAGTTATGCCAAATTCAAACAATACTAAAATACTTTGTGGCCTATTTAAATTATAAAATGGAGTCAATACTTATGTTGGATAAAACGTTATTTGAAGTAAACCATTAATTATATTGCATGTATGTGAGTGCTTGTTTTTTTTGTTAATTATGTGTTTGGTATTTAAATTGTGTTATTTGTGTAACTTTGTAATATCATTGTATCATCTTACGATTAATTACTTTTTAGCGGTGAGTTGTTATAATTGTTCATATTTATAAAGAGTTTGTGTCTTAATGGTATCTCTTGTTGTGTGACAAGCTACTAAATTAAATTGTTCCAGGTTTAAGTCTTGCTTAAATGATTTTATCAGGTGGGCACGTAAGATTGTACGATCTTATGGTGTGTAACTCACCTAGTGTGAGTTCTAAATTATGATGGGCCCCCTAATTTTATATCTGTTATATACTAAAAAAAACTTTTTTTAAATAAACCCTTCCCTTTTACTTATAAATACAACTTCATCTTTTTTAACAAACTCTCTTTTCATACACACTTCTTACATTCCTGCATTTTAAACAAAATGAATTCGTATACGTTAATGGGCATAGATGTAGAAGAATGAGAAGAGTGATTAGCCGTACGAATATTTTATTAACGAGCGATTTGCGTTTATTAGCGTAAGAAACAAACATTAACCGAATATCGTTTTGGTGTCTATGAGCGTTTAGTCGCGGTTTTTTTTAGCGAGACCCGAGTACGATGCAGTTACAATTTCGGTAAGTTGTTCTGAAATGGCTCTCCCCATTTCGACCACATAGTTATGTGTAATTATTCATGATCATTCTTTCGTAGTATATGGGACTATGCGGAAGACAAGGCATTTCCGGGTTGCTAAAGTGCACATCTACAATTCGTCAATTGGCATACGGCGTTCATGCTGATTTTCTAGATGAATATATGCAAATCAGCGAGAGAACTTCACGTACGGCTCTTGATCATTTTTATCTAGTTGTTATGGAAATTTATGGGTACTGAATTTTTAAGAAAATCCACGGTGATCTTGATATTGAAAAAATGTATTTGCATCACGAAGAAAAGGCCACGGGTTTCTTGAGGAAGTTAGGAAGACTTGATGAAAGGTTGGGAGTGGTCCGGTTGCGTACGCATTGAAAGCGCAATACGTGGAACGTGATCATGGTCGATATCTGTTCATTTTGCTTGAAGTTGTTGCGTCGCAAGACTTATGGATATGGCATGCGTCTTCGTGTTGCCGTGTCTACAACAGACATCAGGGTTGTTTTATACCAATACCTTTATTTAAGATCTCAAAATCCGGTACGAGCACAAGAGATTTCTTTTGTGGTAACGGACGTAACTTACCGGAAGTGGATTACTATCTTGTTGACGGGATACTACTGGAGTTGGCGCACTCGTTAAGACGATTCCAGACCATCTGATGATACCACAAGCGAATTTGTTTAAGGAAAGTAGAAATCGGCAAAGAAAGTTATGGAACGAGGTTTGTTGTTATGAAAAAGAATGGCAATACTAGCATCCTACTGGGCGCTAAAAATGATAGGATTATTAATATGATGTACACATGCATCATATTACATAATGTGATTCGAAAATACAAAAATATGCGATATCTCCCAAATGGTTTTCGGAGGAAGCACATCAACCGGACGACCTGTTATGAAACGAGGAACAAGTGCAACAAGTTATGAGGTGGATCAGATATTCAGCACTATCAAACCTTCGACGCGATTGAATTTCGAAACACTTGGTCTCCCTTAATGTTTAGTTTAAGCTTTTTATGGAAATATTTTTTAATATTTGAATGTCTTAGTAATGTTTTATGTATGAATAAAGGTTTTCATTTTAGTTTACGTATTATTAATTCGTACGTTTACGTTACGTTATATTTACGTTTTTTAGTTTTTGAATAAAAAGATTTAATAAAAAACTATGAGTAATAGGAGTGATAGGTTGTAAGGTAGTTCTTATTCGGTTTAAATGTGAGTTGTTGTGAGTTTTAAAGTTTTGAAGAGACAAAAAACTGATGTGACGCTGATCATAAGGTGAATTTTGGGTCTTATACCATGAGCCTTAAACAATCTCTCTTAACAAATCTCTCTTAATAAACACCAATTAGAGTATTTGTTTTTCCCATTGTGAAATTTAATCGTAAAATGAAAACTTATTTAGTATTTTAATCGTTTTATTTGGGAGGTTAAAAGGGAAATTACGTATAATTTTAGTAAGGATGTTTTAGCTTTGCGTTTCATTGGAGCATTATCACCTTTTTATCCTTTTCGCACCCAGTAATTAAGGATTTGAAATCACGTTGACTTTTATCAAGATTTTATGCTTTGATGATGACAATTAGTCTAATCAAACTTAACAGATTCGGTAAATTCCTTTTTCTTCTTATCTACTTCTCTTTTGTGAAAGTTGACATGAAATAATCAAAGCTTATTCTAGAAATGAATATATTTGTTTTTTTACACTTGATTCTCTAATACATTTATTAGCTAAAATACATATTAGCATTAAGTTTCACGATTTACTTGTTTTACATTGGTCAAAAGACAGGCAGATGATAACTCATATGATGGGTTGACATTTTATATATTTTAGTTATATTAGGTAATTTATGCAAACCTTTTGAGGTTTGACCCAAAAAAATCTTCATGTGCATAAATTTCACAAATTTGCACAAAAAAGAGAGTAAATTGTATAGATGAACCTCACCAATGTGAAATCAAGTATGCGGTAATTGCCCCAAATCGAAATACTTGCTTAAAAAGATGAAAATATATTTGGGTTTTAAAAAGTCCAAGATTCAAATTTATCTTTTCATAGAAAAAGCAACATGAATATATACATTTAAGTCGAATCTTACATTATAAGTGATGCTTGAGCATACACAGCCCTCAAATATTTAATCGTCGCTTTTATATAATTTTTAAGTTATTTGACTAATAATTGTAACTAAACTAGAGATCAAGTTGGACAACTACGAATTATAAGAAATAGTCTTGATATAATAGGTTATTTAAACAAAAGTTAATACCATGCATCGTTTATTATTCATTCATTTGATTATTAGTTAAAAACAGTCAGACACACTAATCATAGTAAGAATCACAAAATAAATTTTCGATACTTAATCTTGAAAAATTAATTACGCTTCTGATCAAGTTTATAGCATTTTGATAACTTAATTATTGTTGGTCATTGAATACAATGCAACATAAGAAAGATAAGGTGAATTATTTGATAAATGCTAGAATCACACATTTTTACAAACAAACATCACACCCACATGTGTCATATGAGATGTACCAATTAGGTTGCATGAAATTTTCTTTTTTTTTGACAAATCATTTTAATTTTTACCCTTCATAATTATATGTCACATGTGGGTGTAGATGTTTGTTTGTAATAATGGTGTGAGTCTAACATTGCTCGAATTATTTACCCTATTATTTGGTAACTTTATCTTAATACATTAATTATGATGATAAGTTTAAATTTAGTATATTGTCTACATTTGACTAATGGTATGTAAAACACGGAAAATCAAAGCATCAAGTTCATTGACGGTTTTGATAAATATACTTGATGATTTTAAATTTGATTGTGAAGCTAAAATTTTACATGTTTTAACATAAAGTATAACCATGAATCATAAGTATAGCTGACAAACTCATGCAACTATAATCATAAAACATATAAAATATCAACTGCGTACCTAACAGTAATAATATCAGTCATCCAAAGTTGAAGTCAATTGTTCGAATATAATATAGAACATATTTAAAGAATCTATTCTCTTCATATGATTTCGATAATACCCTATAACATAACTTATAAAACAAAAAAAATAAAATAAAAATTATACACATATTTTTAAAAAAAAATGTTTAAGACCCGTACATGCACGAAGATTAAAAGTATTACATTCTTACAATATACCTCAAATTGTATTACGACAAACCACTATAAAAAAGATGGTCAAATTATTATTCCGTATTAAATACGTGGTACCTTTTAAAAAAAAAAAAAAATACGTAGTAGCTTGTAGCTACTATTGGTAAATGTAACGTAGTGTTTTGTATGATGTAATGAAAGTTGGAATGAAAACGGTTATTACGATTGAATGGAAAAATCTTGTTTGTTTACAATTATACAATCTAGTGCTTCATTACAGTGAATGACTCATTACATCATAAACTACCATTTTTCATTCCATGGGGCCCATCCTTTTTTTATTACGTCCGTAATGTAATCAAAATTACATAAAAGTCCTCCTTAACTAAACCACCATTAATTACCATTTTTATTAACTATGGGTCATTTTAGTCTATTTGCTTATCGATTGCTCTTTACGTCTTTCATACCAAACAAACATTATTAAATAAGGGTAATGAATTATTACATTACATTATTTATTCTATTACGTCGCTTATTCAATTCATTCAATATTTTATTACATCCTATCAAACGAACCCTAAGAGTTACAATAGTATAAAATTCGTATTACAATTTTTTTTAATAAATAGAGAATTTTATCTAGCTAAAGTTCACTGACACGCACAAAAACCGTGAATTAGCTGAGCAAAAGTTAAAAGAAACAAAAAAACAAAAATAAACATTAGTTACAATATTTTAACAAAAAAAACTTTCACATGCACATGTATAAAACCCCCTTAAAAAACTCTGAAAATAATAGCGACTAACGAATACCCTACAAACTTCAAATCGATCGTTCTAAATCTGTAATTCAATCCTCCTTATTGTTATTGATTCCTTGTTTGTTTTTCTAAATTTCTTAACATAACATTAATTGTTAAGTTTGTCCGCTCTAAGGTTTGTAACGATTTTTATCGATCGTTCTTAACCTTACTTCTAACATTCTTATTATTACTGATCGTTTGATCTTTTATAAGTTCTAAACAAGTTCTTTAACTTTTAGGCTTGCGCGAATTAAGGTTTTATGCGTTTTATCTTTTAGGGTTTTGGTTTGATTCCGGTCTTGTATTTTGTTATTGTTCGGTGTGTGCTTATTGATCATACTATCATTGTGGCTTATTATTGTGGGTCTATAAGGGTTTGTCATGGAAAGGGGTAAGGGAGTTGGTGATAATCTTAGTATTGGTGAGAAGAACAATTCAGCTAGTAATAAGGTTAAACAAAATGTGGTTTTGATCTTGTTGTTTCGTGTTATTATAGTAGTTTTGAGCAGCCTACTTCAAGTCGGCTTAAGAAAACTACTGGTGGTGAACCCGAAGGGTACGTGGACAACGATTTGGGGGCTAATCGGCAACATGATGGTAATCATCGTCCTTATTCTTTTGCTAGTTTTCTTCATGAGGAGTCTAGTCGAAGAAAGGTGAATATTCGCACTCTTGAGGCGGAAAAAACCGATTTGGCTGATGCTTTAATTCTCATGTTGTCGGTTTTAGAAGTTTAGGCAAGGTTTGATAATATGTTATATGGGTATTTTCTTAGGAAGAAAGTAACGTTTCCGATTGTGGAAATGTATATTTTGAATGCTTGGCATAAATATGGAGTTCAAAAGAGTTATGGGGGATAAAAATAACTTTGTCCTAATTTAATTTTCTTCTTCTATTGGGTTCGCGGTGTTGGTAGATGGACCATGGTCTGCTGATATTGTAATGCCACGTTCTCTTGAGTAAGTGGAATCAATTTCTCAAGTTGTTAAAGAGGAACTTCATATGTTTCTTGTGTGGATCATATTTCATTGCTTTGGCCATTGCATTGAATTTTCTAATACGGGGCTGAGTGTTGTCGCCATCGTTTTTGGTACCCATTGTGTTAGATTCGTGTAATGTAATTACATGTGTTCAATCTTGGAGGCGTATGGACTATGCGCGAGCTTTAGTGGATATACAGGCTGATCGAGCTCTTAAGGACCCAATGGTGATTTCAGTTCCTAACTCGGATGGTAATGGTGTCACTATGCATACTATTAAGGTAGAATATGAAAACCTTTGCCCTTTTTGTGTTTTGAATATTTCATCAATAGTCATTTGACTATTTGACTTTTGTCAGTTTATTTAGATTTTTTTACCGTGTTACGTACGGTAGTTTGTTTTTGGTGCAGCGTTTAGTTTTTGGTTTGTGTGTCTAGGTTGATAACATTTAGTTATCTTTAATTTCTGGGTTTTAGGACTTTTTGGGTCGTTCTGTTTGTTGGTTGATTGCTTTGTTGTAAGTTTTTTTCACTCATGGTGTTTGTTAAGTTTAGGTCTGCGCGGGTTTCGTATCTGGTTGGTTCGTGGTGAGTCTTTGGTGTTGGTGTCATGGTGTCTTTACAAGTGGATTTCGGTTTCGATTTAATTACTTGGTTTTCTTCTAATTTGTCAGTTAGTATTGCTATGTTACCGTTGGTTGTTGTGGTGATTTGAGTTGTGGTGTTTGAGTAAACCTTGGTTTATCCCAAAACTCTTGGGGTGATCAACGTGGTGATTTTTATGAGATATACTGATGATTGAGTGTTTATTGTGATTAATAATTCTTTTGGAATGTATTATGTGTTATGTGTAATCCGAGGTGTTGGTTTTGGGACCTTTTGTGTGAAATTTTAGAATGCCGAAAAAAGCAAACGAGTCTGACACGTCGTTAATGTCCAAATGTGTTGAAAGTGTAAAGTGAAAATATATCGTGTAAATACTCTAGGTTAATAGAAAAGTGTTTTTAAAGCGAATAAAAAAGCTAATTAACTTTGGGGTAAATTTTACGGTTGTGTTTTACGAGTATTTAAGTGATCCCGACACAAAAGAAAGGACCCGAACACCATAGGATGCATATCGTCAAGAAATCAAGTGGAGGCATAGATGCTATTCTAGCTAATGTGTCTCTAAGTTGGTACATTAAGATACCTTATCCTCCACATTTTTTTCATAATCACATTTTTGATTTCAAAAAAACACACACACACCTTGGTGTGTGCTTGGGTTCGTCCGCACCTACAACAACACAAACACATAAATTTTTGATCAATAAAACATGAAGACATAAATATTTGGGGTTGATTCTAGTGTTTGGCTATTCATTAAACAAGTTTGGGTTGTCCGGTTCGTGTCGAAATCTACTAATTTGAAGATTTTCTTGTAAGTTTTCAAATTAAAATTTCGTTTGTCCTTTTGGGTTTATTTTGATGCACAGATGTTAGTTGTACAAGTTGATCGTTGTGAAAATTGATTTTTGGAAGCGAAACGAAAGAAAGGAGTGTTTTGTGTTCGTGTGAAATAAAAAGAAAAAAGAGGGTTTTTGTAGTTTTGTGTTGTGGTACTACTTATTTCTGTTTTAATCTTTCCTTTTGTTTTTCTCGTGCGATATTTTTGTTGTGTTTTATTGTGCGTTGTATCGTTCCTATTATAGCTCCATTTGTGAGTGATAATATATGATGATAGAATGCTTATTTTTGATAGTAGCTTGTATAGCTTATTCGGGCTTATTTTTAAGCTATTTCTTGGCTTATTTTGGGCTATAGCCACGAACCAACTTCCCAAAATCACCAGAAGTGATTTTTGATTATTTTTGTGTTATGGCATATGTTGTGGACTATTTTTGAGGCTTATGGTAGTAACCAAATGCGATACGTAGGGGCTTTATTAGCTTATTTCAAGCGTAATATACGTATTTGGAGTTTATAGACTCAACGGCCCACTAAGTCCTATTTGCGTCGCGGCTTAATGGAGGGCTTTTTATAGTCCAGATTATTTTTACATATAAGTATATACTTATATATGTAAACGGACTTGGTTTTGGACTTGAATTATACTTGGACTTATAAATGTCCTAATGGACCCTTGTTGGGCCTTAAGGCCCAATGAGCGATATTTAGTCGTTATGAGAGTTTTGATAGAGTTTTGATGGACTTTTGAAAGTGAAGATGTATCTACGAAGTGATATTGAACGGTATTTTGAGAAAAACGTTTTAGTAAACGCTAAAGATTGAGATTTTAGAATTTTGTCGAAAAGTGTCGAATTGTTAAAAGAGTGTTGAAAATAAGGTTTAAAACCTTGGAAAACGTTGTTTGAACGTACGGGTCATGATGAAATTTCGTAAAAAGTTTATACTTAGAAATTTTCCTAAAAACATGATTTTTGTTTTTTAAATAATAAAATATTATTTTATTATTTTATTTATTAAATAAATTCACTAAAAGAGGAAAAATATAATTTTTCTCGAAACTTCTCCAATGTGTTTATTATGAGTAAACGTTTCATTTTCAACCGTATAATAATTATTTTGAAGAGATTAAGGTTACCGAATGGACTCGTCGAGATATATTTATAATTATTAATTATAAATATTTATTTATATTACTTATCTATGTACTCTAAATAGCATAAGTATGTATTATCGAAGAATGAGATTGATATGATTGCGGAAATAAGTCGTCAACCATCACACCACTAAATTGTTTTGGGTAATTGTACAACACGTCTAAACTCAATGCATCAAACGTGAAAATTGTTTTGGAATTGGATAATTAAATTGGGACATTAACTGGACTAGGTCGTGTGCGGACGTCGTTGCATTTGCTTGTGTGATTGAGATTTGGTTGCTAAAGACTTGCTTGAGGTGAGTTCTCGTAGCCTCACTTTTTACTGGTTTTTTCGTTGGGAAAAAATGATACTCAAATGTGTTTTAAAATGTTTTGAATTGATCTGTGCGAAATGTGGTTTTTGGGACAAGATATGTGCTTATGACTGCTATGTGAACATTATGTGATACATGATTATTTGGGAGCGGATGGGTACGCCTACCCAGTGTTGTGATATTTTGGGATCGGATGGGTACGCCTACCCAGTATTTATGTGATTATAGGAGCGAATGGGTACGCCTACCCAAGTTTGTGTGAGGTCCTGCCCTAATATTAGTGCTCCAGCTGGTAGGCCCTTTAGGTGCCTAAGTGACATATTGTGATTGACTAGCGGGGATGCTATGTCTTGGATTGTTAGCATATTTTCACTGTTATATAGCACTATTGTCCACTGTTGAAATATTGGCACAACTTTTAGGTTTAAGGTCAAACCTACGAGCTCACCAACATTATTGTTGACGTTTTCGAGTATCATTTTTAGGTGAAGTGAAAGAAGAATAGTTTGGTGATTGTGATAGCAGACTTAGAATTATCCCGAGTGGAATTTCGTTTGAAGTCTTGCTTTGGTTGTTGATTGGTTTAGAATTTGTAAGTTTGGCTTATGTTTGGATTATGGTCCTCTGTGAGGGCATTTGAATAATTGTAAGAGATTGGGGATTTTAGTTGTGATTTGGGACATCACTTGAGTTTGTTCAAGGTTGATGGTCTTCATAGC
>BQNB010079327.1:0-18557 GCA_026074375.1 Tanacetum coccineum | reverse complement strand
AAGGTTCAAGCACACATACAAGCACACACAAACGTACACATATGAGTCAAACAATCAAAAACAACAAAAACTGTTCCCTGGCAGCGGCGCCAAAAACTTGATGCGCAATTTCTTTTAAATAAAAACTACGTCAGGTTTTACATTTATAACCCTAACTACCTCGACTATTCCTACGCACTAAAGAGCAGTGTACCCTACCGTGTATAGTGTAGTTATTGGTAAGTACGGGTGTCGATCCAAAGAACGGTTTGTGTCTCTAATCGTCTAATTGATTTTATTATTCTACCTAAGAAAGCAGGAAATAAAGCTTGATTTGAGTTGATGAAATTATTGTAGAGTTGCTTTGGTGGTAAGCCTAGCTTGTCGAAAAGGGAGTTGGTATAGTGATGGACAACTAGTAAGGAAGAACGTAATTAATTACTATGATCTCCTGTGCAATGTTTACCCGCAATCTAAATACCACTTATATTATGAGATACTTTTAATCCTAAACAGGTGGTCTCCTCATTAGCTTGCACTCTTAACAAAGTATTTAAATTAAGGGATCATCTTTATTGTCAAAGCTGAACCACCAATGAATATTGATCTTTCAATTGGAGAATTGAAAACGCCCGAGTGAGAGGGTCTCTTAACACTCAGATTCTCGCAACCTTAATTTAATACAAATATAGAGCACAATGATCACTTAAATGCACTACATAGAATAATAAAGAAAGCGATAAACGACGAAATCATAAATTAATAATCAAAAAGATAATTATATATTTAAAAGCCAAGAACAAATAATAAAGCACAAATAATAACGTAAGAACAATAAATTAAACCGCATGATCTGCTCAATCAAAATAATGATAGAATTAAATTGACCATAATAAATTGAAGTATTATTACAAATTGTGCCGAATTAATGCTCTCGATCTCCTAGTCAAACGTTATGGCAAACCCCGAAGGGTTTGCCCTTGGTATGTGCTTAATTACACATACCTTTTTCCATTAAAAACAGACTTAAATAACAAAAAACAGACAAAAACTGCCAAATACATGTTTGTTTTGCATTTATATTGGAGAAAACTACAATTTTGGTCCACTATCTTTACCGGGTATAACACTTTTGGTCCATTTTTTTAAAAATTTGCGGGTTTAAGCCAAAACCCGAGTATCCATTTCACATTTAAGCCAAATCTAACAATTTTTGTTCACATTTGAGCAAAAACCCGAGTATCCATTTCACATTTGAGCCAAATCAGATTTAACAAAATGGACCAAAAGTGTTATACCCGGTAAAGATAGTGGACCAAAATTGTAGTTTCCTCTTTATATTGTGCAGGAAACGGATATCCAGAAAAGGACGAAAAACAAAGCCAAAAACGACAAAACTGAGCACGGAATGGAAAAGTGTGAAAAGACGAAGCAAAATCAAAGCCAAAGAGTCAATCAAGCCAAAAAGTCAACAGAAAAGTCAAATAGTCAAAGTCAAAGTCAACCCCGACAGAGTCAAAGTCAAATCCAAGAAACTGAAGCAGAAAATACAACTTGAGGGACCACAAATGCCAAATCCCTAAGTTGTTGCAAGGATAAAAAGACTACAAGTGCTGAATTTGCAATTTACTTAAAATACAAGTAGAGGGGGCAAAACTGCCAAACCCCCATACTTGTATTAACACAAGGACTCCCCGTGTAATATACTCATACACATTCAGGGGCTGAGGTTGCCAAGTTGTTAAAGATGTACCACCACAAGGACCATTGGTGCAATAACACAATGCACCTTGGAGGGCTTATCCTTCCACACCCTTAAACTTATATCTACACAAGGATGATAGATGCAACCATACATATCAAAATAAGGGACTAGTCTTGACAACAAACCAAACTTCCACCCTGTTAATTAAAAACAGACACTGTATATCTTTTCCCCATTTCCCGCCCTTTTTGATTGTCTTCCCCAAACAACACCCGTTTTATCCCCCACCTCGAAAAACCATTGGATAAACATCACCCACCCTCTCCACTAAAACCCTAGTCACATGTTACCTTTCCAAGTTGGAGATCCCACACTTCCCAATCAAATTCGATGGCTATGATGAAACCAAAGAAGCACAAATGGAAATTAAAGGCTGAGATTGCTTTGGGCTTTTTACCCACATAACAAGCACACCTCTGTTCTCTTTCACAAAGAAAAGCACAAGACCAAGAGATGAGGAGAAGACCTAGAGTAGTATAAATAGGACCCATTTGAAAGCCCATGATCTATCTAATTTTTTTTCTTTTATGTAGTTTTTAATTCAGTTTACTTTGAAGTCAGTTTTACTTATTGTCTTTTAATATTTCAGTCTTATAATCTTTTATTCTAATTTTATGCAAATACAAGTGTTCCTTACATTACTATCATTTGAGCCTTCTTGTCATTTAAATATTGTTCTTAAGGTTTTATATGAGTTTTTGAGTCCTTAAAAACTAATATATCAGCTTGGTTTACATACTGTCAAAAAAGTCAACAACAAAAAAAAGTCAAAGAAAGCAAGGAGCACGGCAAATTTTAGATGGCCGTGGTTAAGAGCCTCATTGGAGGCTATAGGATAGTCTTTTAAGCTTTGGAAAGCTTATATACTTGCCAAGAAGCTTGGACCATTTGTAAGCTCTTCTTTTAATTCTTTGCTCAATATTCACTGTCCATCAGCTTATTTGGGCTTATTTGTTATTTTCTTGCTTGTTTCTACTTTTTCATGCTTATGTGTTTTATTTAAATGCTTATTTATCCTTAAATTGTGTTTTCCTATTAAACTGCCAATTTTGCTTTTGAATATGCTCATCTCTAAATTGCTAATTTACCTGCTTATTTGATGTCTCTTGTTGCTTATTTTTGTTAATATTTGTTTACTTGTCATCTATTTTCCAAATCCTTGCTTAAAATTTTCATTTTTTAGTTTAAAACTTGGAATTCCAACGTTAAAGGGGTGTTTGGGATAAGGCAGAACTAACCTTTAGTTAGTTCTGCTAGTGCAATTGGCTTTTAGGCCAGTTGTGTTTCAACATTTAGAGTACTTAGGGTCTAAGTTTAAAAGCTTTAGTTGTAGTTTTAACAAAATCAAGGTTTTCATAAAAGTTAAATACGTTCTGTGTAAGCAAAACTGTCAACAACCTAAGTATTTGAGTCCATGCCTTTTGAGCTTGGACTTTGGTGTTTTTAGAGTGCTAGTACACTATAAATTGTTTGTACAATATGGTTTTAAAGTTTTACTAATTGATTAATGGAGTAGCACAATTTTTGTTCAAAACTGTCATTGCATTTCAGTGTCAAAAATGTGCCCTGGTGCAAAAGCTCACTTTGCCAGCCCTGTAAGTAGCTTATTTGCTTATCAAACCTTGGTTCTTTTGGTTTTTCTAGGAAGACCATAAGCCAATCCATAAGCCCATGCACTAAGTTTCCCTGTAGCTTGCTTAATTTCTATCTCAAATGTCCATACTTGGGCTGTTTTGATTTTTCTTATTTCCCAATTGCTAGCAACATCTTTTTTGGATGCATTTTCTTTCAAGTTTGGTTAATAAGCCCCAAGTTGTAGAGCTTTTTCTTAAGGAGCCTATAGGGTACTTTTAAAGACCCTATAAGCTATTTACTGTAGGATGCTTTCAGTTTGCTTAAAAATTAGCCAAAAGGTATGCCTGTGACACTGCTTGGGCCTGCAGTTAATCCAAAGGGCTTAACATCTTACATTGGCTTATTGTCCTGTTCTTATTGGTCAAGTTTTAGCTTGAGTAGTTCATTAGGTTAGCTTTTAGGTTGTTCTTGCTTATTTCAACTTTCCTTTAGCTCATTTGTTAAAATTTCCAAAAAGAAAAAAAGTATGCACTTTGTTCTTATATAAGGCATTCTGCCAAACTGTTTTAAGCTTTTCCAGCTTATTTATAAGTTTTTATAAGAAGTTCTTCTTTTTAAATATGCTTATTTCTGTATGCTCTTTAAGTTTGTAAAAAATAATAATAATAATAATAATAATGTAGCTGTGTTAAAAAGAGAGGCCCAGGACTCGAACCTGCGACCTCTCTCTTATAAGCCAACACACTTACCACTGCCCTTGGGTCTATTCACTTGTTATCCTTTGTACAATCAAATTAATAAAGGCACTTTGGCCCATTAGGCTCATAAGCCAATTCGGCTTATTTCCAGCTTATTGAGTTAAGCTGGTTTGTTCCTTTAATTTTTCTTAGATTCCTTATAACTTATTTTAATTTCCCTGAATTTTTCAGATTTTTTTATAAAGTTTTAGTTTTTTTTATAATTTATTTTCTTTTTAAACTTAAAAAAATCATAAAAAATAAAATATTAATCAGAAAAATCTAAACTTTTTTTTTAAAATTTTCTTTTTTCATATACTTTGTAGGAAAAATATAAAAGTTTCTGTAAGGTTAATTTTTCAAAAATTTTATTTTCAAAGAACGGGTCTTGACCCCGTTCTTGTCTTGAGTCGTTTTTGGGTCAAACGACCTCCGTTTTTAGTCTAGTTTTTTTTAACTTTGTTATTTGTTATTTAAAATCTATTTTAGCTTTTAAATTTGTTTTAGGGTTTAATTTGCACAATTTAGGTTTTTAGCCCTCGTTTTAGGTTTTAAGTTATATAGCTTTCGTTTTTAGGTTTTATTTAATCGTTTTTGCATATTTAACTTGTAGAAATAGAAAACCAATCATACCTTTGTCATATTCAAACATCAATCATCAATCCGTCATTCGATTTTCCATTTTAGCCTCGTTGGGACAAAACGACCCGGGAATCATACTCCCGGCTACATATATATTTTATGGCGTAACCCAGTATTTAGTTACGCCGTAACACTCCTGACGCGACATTCCATCTTTAAAAGATATTTTAGTTACGGCATAATTAAATCACATGTTGCGCCGTAACCCTTATTCAACAACCAAATAATTTCCATAATAAAAGATTACAACGTAACTCAAAGGGACGTTACGCTGTAATGCCTCGTCAGCACCAAATCTTCTTATTTAATAAATAATCACGGCTTTGATTTTTTTCCTCGAATGTTGTTACGGCGTAACCAGTTGTATCGTTACGCCGTAATGCTATTTTAGTCATGATCTTCTTTTCATAGTAATGGTTACGGCGTAACCAATAATTGATTACGTTGTAATCGTTGCTTGAGTGACGTAATTTGCATGAGATGTGTTGTGGCGTAACCTTAAAAAGGTTTACGCCGTAATGTCTTGTAAATATTTACATTTTACGTCCTTTTCCTTTGATAAATGATAATTACCTGCATTTTACTTGAAAATCAAATAAATAACAAAAAATATCTTGTTTTCATATGTTAGTGACATAAATGCAAGTAATTTAGGGGATAAAATAATACTAAAAAGTATTAAATATTTAATGTTATCAAATATCCATCCACTTGACTTCTGCTTGCCCTCAAGTAGAACCTATTAGAATATTTCATAAAAAGATTTCTCGAGAATTACTTCAAGAAACGAATCTATAAAACACTTATGCTAGAAACCATCAAAGCCGAACACCTCACGAAAAGAGGATAAAAAGTCACTCAGCTCTCCACAGGTCTAAGTGTTTCATTTTTGGGGTGATTGCTCAATTGCACAGTCATAGCATGTATTCTATCATAAGCTTGGAAAATACACAAATATGCACCAGTTAGAATTAGGGTCTAAATAATTCTCGAAGGCAACAAGGGTAATATGGTTTTAAAGGACGATAAAGAGGTTAGGATAGACATGGGATACACATTTAATGGTTGTAAATAAAAACACAAAACAAATAGTCTAAAGAAATCTAAGGTTGTCATAACTAACCACTGTCCATCTATGGGTCCAAGAGTCTAAGTCCAAAAATCTGATCTTCAATAATGGGCTACTAGCTCCATTCTTCATGAGTATTGGGATGACTTGGTGTAATAATGGGCTACTAGCTTTATTTTTCATAATTACTGAGATGTCGTGGTGCAATAATGGGCTATTAGCTCTATTTTTTATTATTATATTTTTTTATTTTGCACTATCTTTATATTTTTTTAGCACATGGGTAGCTTTTTGTTTCACCTGCTTTTCTTCATTTTCTTCATGATAAATATGCAAATGTTACATGAGTTTATATATTTAATTATTGCCCTTGCAACATCTGATATTATACGCACACCCCCCCTACTTAAGATAAACAATGTCAAAAGTGGTGATACAGGTGGTCTTTATAGATCATAACTGATTGGTCTTCCACGAATGCATAAAATTTTCGTTCCCATTCCCCTGAACCATGGACTTAAGTGGCCAGAAATTTAAACACAAAGATAACTATATACTACAGGGTAGGTTAAGGCAAAATGGTGTAACATATAACATTGGGTGTAAACATAGATTGGTTTAACAACGGTGATCTAAGGGTATCTTGCACTAATAATGAGTGCAACAAAAATGTTTATCACGGGAGGTCGACAAGTCAGTGTAACAAGTCGATAAACACACACATATAGGCTATTTGGGTGATTTCCTAAGTGTTGCCTTCTTGAACTATCTATTCCTGCTAATCAATTAGGTCTCGAAATGATGTACAAGCCAAGTTCTAAAGTCTACAATACTACCGACACACTTAATTTTTTGGTGGATTTTTGAGTAATATTATGGAAATAGAATATTAGGCATAAATCTCACCAAGTATAATAAAAGATAATGTGCATACGGCAAAGATTAATTCTAGTTATTTAAGAAAAAATTGTCAAAAATTTTAAAATTGGCATATTTTTTAAAGAAAACTAGAAAATCGAAGGCAAAACATACGCCAAGTATTAATTCTACTCCCATCTCCCCACTTGATTTGTACAGTACATTAAGGAAATGAAAAGATAAGAGTAGAATTAGAACGGAAGACTCCCCTGGATTTGCTCGGAAATATGAAGAGACAACATGCTCTAAGCCATGCTCTAAGTCTGCTTCTTCGAGCAACATCTACCATCTCAAATATCTCCACCATCCTCCTGAATAGCATTCTACTAGACCGGTTTGGAATGCTTCCTCGCAGCTTGTTTAACATCCTAACACCTCATCCTGTGCATTACCTTTATAACTGCAAGAAAGACTAATACCAAAAGCATAAACCAGGATAGAAAGCACAATAACACAAATATACAAAACTTTACAAAATAAACCTAACTCACTTTCGTAGGAATCACGGTTGCATTTAGCGTATGCAACAAGCCTTTTAAACCACTTGGTGGCCCAAGTGGATGAGTGAAGTCTCGTGAGGGTTTCCAGAGAACATACCCACAAAGTTCATTTACCAATATACACGGTTTTGTAAAATTTCAAACGATTTAATGATTTGCAGGAAGGGATTACGGCGTAACCAAGGATTGGGCTACTCCGTAACCATGTGGATGACCATTTTAATTTTTTTAATTAAGTTCAGTTACGCCGTAACCATGGGAAGGATTACGCCGCAACTTCAATGATTACGGCGTAACTAAGATTATTACGCCGTAATTGCTGCCATTAGCAGCAATCTTACCACACAATTACGAAGAAATACGGCTTTGAATTCCTCCCCTTGCTGTTAGAACCTGTAAAACAAGTAAGAAATATACGAAACCAACTAAATGCAGAAAACAATTAAAATGATAGGACTTTTGTTTATTTAAAGAGTCGTTAAGTTCGACTCTAGCCTCCATCACATGCCACTTAGACATCTCCACACATGTCCAATCTTTAAGTCATCTCCTCAACCTGAAAATAATTGCTCATCATGCACACTAACAAACCTGTGCATTAAATGTGTAATAAAACTAAGCAAAAAGAGGAGCATACATTAATGGCAATTACTTGACTCAAGAATAAAATTTTAAGGTTCAAGCAATGCCCAAAATATTTTTGGTGTTTCAGACCCAAATATGCCGTAACAAGCACTACCAAGTCACACCATATCCAAGTCTGAAATGGATTTTTTTCACACACGTTATGCCGTAACCATATGACTAGTTACGCTGTAACAATAGTCAATCATTCATGCAAACACTCAGAAAAGGGAGAAGAACAAAAGGTTCAAGCACACATACAAGCACACACAAACGTACACATATGAGTCAAACAATCAAAAACAACAAAAACTGTTCCCTGGCAGCGGCGCCAAAAACTTGATGCGCAATTTCTTTTAAATAAAAACTACGTCAGGTTTTACATTCATAAAACCCTAGCTACCTCGACTATTCCTACGCACTAAAGAGCAGTGTACCCTACCGTGTATAGTGTAGTTATTGGTAAGTACGGGTGTCGATCCAAAGAATGGTTTGTGTCTCTAATCGTCTAATTGATTTTATTATTCTACCTAAGAAAGCAGGAAATAAAGTTTGATTTGAGTTGATGAATTTATTGTAGAGTTGCTTTGGTGGTAAGCCTAGCTTGTCGAAAAGGGAGTTGGTATAGTGATGGACAACTAGTAAGGAAGAACATAATTAATTACTATGATCTCCTGTGCAATGTTTACCCACAATCTAAATGCCACTTATCTTATGAGATACTTTTAATCCTAAACAGGTGGTCTCCTCGTTAGCTTGTACTCTTAACAAAGTATTTAAATTAAGAGATCATCTTTATTGTCAAAGCTAAACCACCAATGAATATTGATCTTTCAATTGGAGAATTGAAAACACCTGAGTGAGAGGGTCTCTTAACACTCAGATTCTCGCAACATTAATTTAATACAAATATAGAGCACAAGGATCACTTAAATGCACGACATAGAATAATAAAGAAAGTGATAAACGACGGAATCATAAATTAATAATCAAAAAGATAATTAAATAATTAAAAGCCAAGAACAAATAATAAAGCACAAATAACAACGTAACAACAATAAATTAAGCCGCATGATCTGCTCAATCAAAATAATAATAGAATTAAATTGACCATAATAAATTGAAATATTATTACAAATTTTGCCGAATTAATGCTCTCGATCCCCTAGTCGAATGCCATGGCAAACCCCAAAGGGTTTGCCTTATAAGCAAGTAAGCAGGCTCCTCCTTTTCTCTGCTTTTCTAACTTTGCGGGTGACCCACCGATTGAGAATATTGAATCAGAATGAAGGAATATGAATTCCTTTTATACTAATTTTGAAGTTTGGCATGTGTACGAGTTCACTCCCTAGAGTTTAAGGTGAAAAGTAAAACTTTATAATAATTTGTCCAAATAAGTCCCTGCAATAGCTTATATTTTACGGTGTAACCTTGTATTTGGTTACGCCGTAACACTCCTGACGCAACATTCCATCTTTAAAAGATATTTTAGTTACGGCGTAATTAAATCACATGTTGCGCCGTAACCCTTAGTCAACAACCAAATAATTTCCATAATAAAAGATTATGGCGTAACTCAATGGGACGTTACGCCGTAATGCCTCGTCAGCACCGAATCTTCGTACTTAATAAATAATTACGGCTTTGATTTCTTTCCTCGAATGTTGTTATGTTTTAACCAGTTGTATCGTTACGCTGTAATGCTATTTTAATCGTGATCTTCTTTCCCTAGTAATGGTTACGACGTAACCAATAATTGATTACGCCGTAATCGTTGCTTGAGTGACGTAATTTTCATGAGATGTGTTACGGCGTAACCTTAAAAAGGTTTACACCGTAATGTCTTGTAAATATTTACATTTTACGTCCTTTTCCTTTGATAAATGATAATTACCTACATTTTACCTGAAAATCACAAAATAACAGAAAATATCTTGTTTTCATATGTTAGTGACATAAATGCAAGTAATTTAGGGGATAAAATGATACTAAAAAGTATTAAATATTCGATGTTATCAGTTCGTGTAATCCGTTCATGACCAAGGAAATACTTACACAGATAATCACAAGTGTGACAAGGCAACAGATATAGGAGAAGCAATCTGAGTAGTGCATGATTAGGTAAATACATATCATTATCATAAAGTTATCACTAGTAGTTTTAGATTATATTTAGTTTAATTATTAGTTAATCAAACCAACCTCTCAAACCATTTATTTACCTGCTTTCTATAAAATATAAAAACACAAAAAGAATCTTCTCTCAACCCCTTAGAGTTCTATTAGACGGTGTTCGAGCCTTCCCAACCTATTCCCCTAGAGAACGATAACAACCCTCGAGTCTTGCATATACTACACTATAACGATTAGGTACACCGCCTAGGGGATTGTAAAACTTCATATGAAGTCTTACGAGACCTGCATCAAGTTTTTGGCGCCGCTGCGTGAGGAATAGTTAGGTTTCGATCATTGTTTAACTTAGTTCTACTCGCTTGATTCCTATCAAATGAGAAATTTTAATTCTAGTACATTAGCTTTCTTGTAGTCTATCTTTTCTTTGTGTTATTTGTTTCGTAATTTATTCTCGTCAACCACCATGGGAGACGCGAATCATATCCGCACTCTTAGAGATTACTCCAAACCTAGCCATAAAGGCTACAGGAATACCATTGAGCTCCTCGTAAGAAACAATGTGGTACCTCTTCGATCCGACACCATCCGGTTGGTGCAAAACGAATGCTCATTCTATAGACTTTGGTCCGAGGATCCAAACCAACACCTCAAGGATTTCTTAAAACTTGTGGACTTACTTGACCTTGACAGTGAAAATAGGGAAAGAACGCGCCTGTGTTTATTTAAATTTTCCCTTCGCGATCAAGCTAGCAACTGGCTTGAACGTCTTCCAGCAGGATCCATCACCACATAGGAGGATCTTACTACTCGTTTCCTTGCTCAATTCTTTCCACCGGGAAATCCTGATGTTCCAATAACATCAAGGAGAATCTCTCTCAAAAGCATGGACTCGTTTCAAGGACTTACTCCAAAAAGTCCCTCATCATGGCATCGATCTTTGGCTCCAAGTCCAAATCTTTTATGACCATGTCAATCCCGTCACGAGACGAACCATCGATCAATCGGCCAATGGCAAACTTCGTGACAGAAACGCTGAAGAATCCTGGGCATTATTAGAGGACCTCGCCCTCTATGACAATGAAAGTTGGAACGACCCAAGGGATTTCTCTAACCCGGTCAAGGCAATATCTTTACCTCAAGATGTCCCGACTACATCAGATCGCCGCCTCATCGAGCTCGAAAATCAAGTCCAACGCTTGATGGAAGCTCATCTTGCTCCGATGCAACCTACTCAAGTGAACAAAATCACTTCTTCATGTGAGATCTGCGGTGGTTCCCACGACACTCAGTACTGCATGGAAAATCCCGAACAAGCCTTTGTTGAATATGCATCCTCGTGTACCGACGAAGCGGGAGGTAAGTGGTACACTTTCAAACCCGAGAAAAACAATCTTGGTGACACATACAATCCGTCATGGAAAAGTCACCCAAACCTTAGGTGGAGACAACCCCAAAATTCCCAAAATAGTTTTTCAAACCCGCCTAACCGGTTCCAACCCAACGGTTCGATCCCGAACCGTTCCTTCAACAACAATCCTAAAAACTTTAACAATCAATCAAATCTCGAAGGATTGGTGTCCAACTTCATGGCATCTCAAGACGCTAGATTATCCAAGTTTGTTGATCCCAATGAACATATCTTAAACTCCTTAGCTTGATGTAAGGTTTAGTATCCTTGGATAAATCCAAAGGCACTAAGATTAAAACTTTGAGTGTATGATATAAATTATGCGGAATCTAGTTTATACCACTAAGAAGAAATACAAAAATACAACCAAAACAATAAGCTCTAATATATTAATACGAACACTCTTTGACAGTGTTAGGGTTTACAACCTTGAAGCTATGAAAAAGAATGAAAGACTGACTATGATGTGATGTCATTCTAACTATGTCGTAGGGTTCCTTTTATACACTAAGGAAACCCTAATGGCCTTACAAAATGCGTATAATGTTAATGCATATCTATTCCTAATTTAACTCATGCATATCATAATAGTAGTACTAACTATATAAGACTAGCAACACTAACTATTAACTATACTGGCAGTACTAACAATGTACTGGCAGTACTTTTTTTTGAACGGCAAATTTTATTAAAAAAACTAGCAATGAGCTAGAAAAGATTACAAAATAAGACAATTAGGGTTCTTAAGCCAACTAACCCAATTGATTTTAAACTTACAACGATTAGAAATCCATAAATAGGACAATTGAACAATGTCATCGAAAAGGAGATCGCGCCTAGGCTGCTTGGATCCGAACAAAACCTGGTTTCTAAAGCGCCAAATAAGCCACCACATGATGTACTAACTAATATAACTAATAGTACTAACAACTTAGACTGTTTTCATGATTCTTCATTAGTAGCACTAACCATTACCAGCAGTATCAAGTTGAATCAGCAACACTAAGTTGTAGAAGTCCATAATTCCCAACAATCCTCCCCTAAACTTGATATTCACTTAGTTAATCATCAAGTTTCTTCATTAACATCTTGAACACTAGGAGCATGTATCCAAACACTTTTTCATTCTTCCACTTGTGACTTGATAAACTTGAGAAGCTCAAATGCCATTGTACTCTCAGCATCAGCTTCTAGCTTCCAGTTTAACATTTTCTTCAACATTTCCTTGATGAGAGGATATCTTTTCTCTACTAACATGTTGAAGCATGTCAAAGTATCATCCATCAGCAATGAGTAAACTCCACAATTTTCATACAGTTTCTAGCTAATCAAAGTCTAATCATGTTGATTACTCCAAATTTCATCTTCAGCATTTGGTTCAAACATTACCTTGAGATCTCCCTAAAGCAACAAATTATAACCTTCTGAAGTATCGTCTTTAAACCTTTTCATCACTAATCTGTGCAAATCCATTAAGTCTTGTCTATCAAATTTCCTCAGCATACTAGAGAATGTTTTGTGATAACTAGTATTCCCATCTGCTCTAATTATCTTTTAAACATGAATATCCTCCATATCAACACTTCCTAAGTTCTGAGATTCCCAATCAACTATAGGATACTTAACAGACAAAAGCTCTGGATCCACAGTCTCATCTTCATCTGGAACAACTGCTAACCATATTCTCAACTCTTCCTTTTCTTGCTCATAGTCACCTGCTGCTAGGGGTGAGCATACCAGACCGTCGACCAGACTGAACCGGACCAGACCGAAGGTATTTTGGTCTGGTATTTTGGACCAATTCGGTCCTCGATCCGGTCGGTCCGGTCCGGTCCGACCAAAAACCTAATGATAATGTCGTGTAGGACCGAAGACCGACCCGGACCGGACCGTGCCATTTTGGTCCAGTCCGGTCTTGGACATATGCTCACTCCTAGCTGCTGCTTCTGCATTACTTTCTGCAGATTCTTGTTCTTTTATCGCCTTAAATTTCTTGGGTGACTTTTGCTTACTAGTTGAATCTGCAATTCTCTTTATCCTTTTACCAGCTTTCTTTGTATTGCTACCATCTTCTTTAGAATCCATAGGCTTAAAGTTATTAATCTACTTCTGCTCCTTTTGGTATAGCTTCTGAAGTTCTTCTAAAGTCTTATGCTTCAGTTGTTTATGAGTGTACTTACCCATTTGTTTGAGATAAGTAATCATCTTGTTCCCGACTTGAGCTCTTGTAGGTGGTTTGTTCCTTATTGCCTCTGCTCTTTCTACTGCCAATTGTTTCTTTCTTCTTTCAAAGTATTCTGCTAACAATGTGGCCCTTTCTTTAATTGTGTATTTTTCTTGCTCTTCATGTGTCAGTCTTACAACTAGTTCATGATCAGCATCCATTCTGGCTTGAATTTCATCAAACTCTTCAGCCAAAGCAGCATTAGTAGCCTCTTCTTGCTTTTGTTTTTCTTTTTGTGCTCTGTCCAACTCTGCTAACTCTTCCTCATGTAATATTTGAGCTAACTCTACATCACTTTCAATTTGAGCTAACCCTTGATCCCTTCTTTTTACTTTATCTGGTTTCTCAGGTTCTTCTTCAACCAGTACACCCTTACCTTTGTCTTTTGGATCAATAGTTAGAAGAGGTTGAAGTGTTGTTGTTGATCTAGGTAGTCTAGGGGGTTTCTTCCACATCTCTGAAATCAACTCCTTTTTCCTTTGCTTTCTCACTTCTCATCTTTACCAAAGTCTGAGTAATGGTAAGATCTTCATCTATAAATGCAGTTGCAGCAGTTGTTGGAGGTGTTCTAGGTTCAACAGTACTAATAGCTACACCAGCAGTAGTAACTGGTGCTCTAACATCACTAACTCTAGCGGTAGCAGTATTAACTAACTCTCCTTCAATATTTTTCATATCATCATCAAGTACATCAAAGTCACTATCTTTGAACATTGACTTTGTCTTGTCACTTTTCCTCCCTTGTTCGGATGCATCCTCCTCATCCAAATCATCATCAGAAGACTCAACCTGCATGTATATCCTCGTTCTTGGGTGTGAGAAACTTGACTTCCTCTTTCTTTCTAATTTCTTGACTCTTTGCTTTAGTTTGAGTATCTTCATAGCTTGTGCATCCTTCTCTTTCTTCAAGTCAAGCACCTGTTTTGACAATTTTGTACATATAGCCATTAATTCTTTCAGTTTTAGCCTACCCTTACCACTTCCATATGTGTAACCTCCTGTGAGAGGTGAATCATAGGGTGTAGGTGGTATAGTGTCCATCAATTCAAAAGTATGTTCCATGATGCCCTCCCTACTTCCAAATGTGTGACCTTCTAGGAGAGGTGGTTCATTAGGCTTTTCAAGCACTCTCTTAGACCTTGTCTGAGCAAGAGCAACCCTCATGGATTCTTGGCACTTGGGACTGCCACCTGTATTCATTCCTTGAGGAATGTCAACATTAGGCATTGCCGTGGTCTAGGTCCTAATAATGTTATCACTGTCTTGTGCTGTAACTAAGCTAACATCAGTAGTGATAGCCCTTTCCACACTATTAACCTCCTCCTTATGGACAGCCTCATCAGCTCCAAGGTCTAGAGGCACACTAGTCTGAGGTAACTCAGTGACCTTTTTGGCTCTTTTATGTTTTTAAGTCTTTCTGTGTTTTCTATGATATGTAGATGGAGATGAGAGTTTTTGCTCAATGTGAGCTTTAGTTTGAGGTTCATGGGAAACTGTTGGAGGTGTTTCAGTTTGAAGTGGTGCTGTTTGAGGTTCTGAAACATTTGGTTGTGAGATAGAGGGTGTGGGTTGGGGTTCATGGGGTATTGCTGAACCTTCACCCTCAGGTGCATGGTTTTGCACCAACATGGAGTCAAAAAGTGGAGTAAATTTTCCTGAAAAACCTTTACTTTGCCTTGTCATATTTGAGAAAACCTTTTTAGTATGGCTTGGTGTGTCATAAGTATCATTAAAAGGTTCTGGTAAATCTTTAAGCAGGTTATTCAAAAAGAGTTGTAAAAACCTTGGATACATTAAAAACTTCTTTGAATCTAAGTTCCTTAACATACCATCAAAAATCAATTTAGAAAAATTAAAATTTTGACCCTTAGCCAAACATATATCTGCTGAAGCTAAATTAGTTGAAAACTCATTCCAGCCAGTTGATTTTGAACTTATACAATGAAGGATGGTATGTATCAGGAATTTCCATTGTGGAGAGAATGAACCTTTTTGAAAAGTAAGTTTTGTTGAAAGCTGTTCATACCCCATCAATGCAAGGTTTTCAAATTTTTTATCATTTGTGAGGCAAGTAATACCATCCTTATCATGAAAGAGAAGATCATTCCTCACTGATGATTCTGTTATCACTACAGCCTTGTCATCAACTATGACATGTATTTGCTTCACTGAATTGACTGTTTTGGAAGTGGCAGTATTCCAAAACTGTTCAATATAAGAAGCATAGATAGTGGGACTTACAGTGAGAGCATAGTTGATTGAACATGTAGACAAGAAGTCCACTATTTGATGAAATTCTGCATTCTCATTACTCTTTTCCAAATACGCGACCAGGTTATGTTGGTTTACAAAATCAAGATCAGCCATGAATAATTTAATTTGTCGGTGTAAAAATCGATTAGGGTTTGATGAATTATGAGAAATTGGTATTTGTAAAATATATTGTTTGATTAATAGGCTTATATATGCACTAAAGGAAACTTAAGATGAAAGTAGCCATTAATTTGTCAAAAATTACCCCTGAACAGTATTTAGTAACGGTAACTTTAGCAGCACTAAGTTAGGCTAGCAATACTAAGTTTTGTACTACAGTATTTTAATAGTTAACAAACTTTCACACATATGAGTTTTTTGGGCAAACTACTAGACCATCACGATTTGAGAATTCTTACCATTTTTGTTGCCCGTTTGCCCTGGAATAGCCAATTTTATTCTTGGCTGATTAGACATGTTTGTAATTGATACCATTTGTTAAGATGGTGATAAACCACATGTGAAACACAGCAGTTTTAACAAAGTCACCAGCATTCACACCAAATCAGCATATCCATTATTAAACAAATATCCTTTAAGCTCTTAATCCTGCAAAATGTTAGTCCCAAACACAAAGAAAAACAATCCAAAACATCTGCATATGCTCAAATAACTGACAGTATAACATTAAGCTTAGCAGTACTACTTATATTTACCAGAATTAACCATTCTCATCACTTGGCAGCTCTGCACTCTATTCTAAGCAGCCAGATGTTATAATCCTTGTACTTATCCACATAGTTCCATATGCCTTCCATCAAAACAAAGCTTTTATGTGTATTGTCCATGCTGACAATTCCAGCAGTACTAAGAGATATCTAACAGTATTAACTCTGTCTTTAATAATTATACAACAACATGCCTCTATTCATCACAAGCACACTAGAAAAGACTAGATAGACATGTGAGAATTCATGAGGATCCATATTTATGCATAACCCATGAATAAAAGTTAAGAACTGTTATCCAAACACATTAACCTCCCCTCAAACAATACTTCAGAGATTAAGTAATCCAATGCTAGCAATTAGAAAGTTAAACATGCTAACATCAAAAGCCTTTGTGAGTAGATCTGCAACATTATGGTCTGTTTGAATCTTGATCACATGAATTAACCTCTTCTCATAAGAATCTCTGATGAAATGGTGTCTAATCTCTATGTGCTTGGTTTTAGAGTAAAACACTGGATTCTTCACAATACAAATGGTGCTTTCATTATCAATGTAAATCTTGGTGTTCATGAAGTTGAACCCATAATCAAGCATTTGATTTTGAATCCATAGCACCTGTCCACAGCAATTAGCAGCAGCAACATACTCTGCTTCAGTAGTAGAATTTGCAACTATAGTCTGCTTCTTACATTGCCATGAAATCAACCTCTTGCCAAGAAATTGACAACCTCCTGTTGTGGATTTCCTGTCAAGGCTAGCTCCAGCATAATCACTATCAGAAAAAGCTTCCAAGTCAAATGGTGAATATCTAGGATACCAAAGGCCCAATTTAGGTTGACCTTTCAAGTATCTAAAGATCCTCTTCACAGCATGAAGATGTGACATTTTAGGAGTAACTTGGAACCTTGCACAAGCACAAACAGCAAACATTATGTCAGGCCTAAAAGCTGTTAAGTACATCAATGATCCAATCGTTGATCTGTATAAATGAATATCTACATCTTTAGCTTCTTCATCCTTAACCAATGCCTTATTAGTCTCTATTGGAGTGCTTGTTGTCTTCACAGTGACAAAATCAAACTTCTTCAATATTTCAGCCACATATTTGTCTTGGCTAATGAAGATTCCATCCTCCTTCTGTTGTACTTGCAATCCTAAGAAGAAAGTGAGTTCCCCCATAGAACTCATCTAGAATCTCTTGTGCATCAAACCTTTAAACTCATCACATAAAGACGTCTTTGTGGACCCAAAGATGATATCATCAACATACACCTGTACTAACAAGATATCACCTTTATCCTTCTTGATGAACAAAGTCTTATCTATAGTGCCTCTTCTAAATCTATTTTCAATTAAATAGGTAGACAAGGTCTCATACCAGGCTCTAGGAGCTTGATGTAGACCATATAAAGCTTTTTCTACCTTATACACTTTGTCAGGGAACTGTGGATCTTCAAAACCTGGAGGTTGGCAAACATATACCTCCTCTTCAATAGTACCATATAAGAAGGCACTCTTCACATCCATCTTGTACACAAAGAGCCCCATAAATGATGCATAAGCCAAAAATAACCTAATTGCTTCTATCCTAGCAACAGGAGCAAAAACCTCATCATAATCAATGCCTTCTTCTTGGGTGTAACCTTATGCAACCAGTCATGCCTTGTTTCTAATGATAATTCCTCTCATATCTTTCTTGTTTCTAAAGACCTATTTGGTTCCAATGGCCCTCTTGCCATTAGGTATATTAACCAGTGTTTAAACCTTCTGAAGTTGAAATTGTAGAAGCTCCTCTTGCATTGATTCTATCCAGCTTGGATCTTCCAGAGCTTGAATCACTTTCTTGGGTTCATTTTAAGAGAGAAAACAGGCGAATAAGTAATTTTGATAATCTTTGTGATTTGTTCTCCTCTGATTATTATTGTAACTAACCATAGCATGTTCATCAGAAATCTTGGTCATTCTCCTTGTTTGAATATCTGAATTAAAGTCTCCAATG